>RJWJ010003022.1:0-91637 GCA_004363605.1 Indri indri | reverse complement strand
GCATTGGGTTTGAAGGCAGCAGAGCAATTTCTCATTTTGACCAATGGAATGAGCAAGCCTTTCTCTATTTACTAAAGTTCTGATGGGCTACTTTCGCCGGGGGCAGGGCATCCTCTCACTTTCTCTGAGGGATTCAGGGCTGCTGGTGTGAGCATAGGAAGTGGGCTCCTATACTCGGTGGAGGGGCTGGGTCCACAGGACCCACAAAGTGAGACAGCGTCTGAGACCCTGGTGTGCTCCTTGTTCACAACCATGGCAATACCAGGGACCCAGGGGCAGAGCTGCTCTGGGCAGCAGGTGTGTCCACAGATAACTTGCAGGTGGATGGAATCATCTGTACCAAATGCATTCCCAGACTCCAACCTACATCTCGCCAACACACACGAACCTGTGTCCTATCTCTACCAAAACCACAAGCCACAGGCTAACCATAGATCCTTACCCTGGGCTTTGTCAGTAACCTTACAGTGTGCCATTCTCTAAGATCTTAATTCAGACCTAAATGCTACTTTTGATTGAATCTCCAAACTATTTTCCTAATGCTGACCTGGACTCTGAAAATAGCTCTAAACTCTAAATACTGACCCCAAACCAGATCTCAACAGCTTCTAATACATAATGTAACCTTAAGATCTATCTAGAAGCCCAGCCCCAAATTGGAACTTAGATACCAAGTTTCATTCTAAGCCAGATTCTTATCCTAACCTATAGCCTAATCCTAACCGTTACCTTGACCCTGACATTAAGTATAACTAAGTTTTGCCAATGTAGATTCAAATTCTAATTTTGACCTAGCCTTAAACCTAACCCAAACCAGAAATGTTTTCCAAGGCCTGGCTCTTCAGAGCTGGGTCTGGTACCCTCACCTATCATCCTTCCCCTCCTGGCCTCTTCACTCCCAGGTCTGTTGCTCTGGACAACTTAATGTGATGACCCTTGTCTGTTAGGAAGGGTTTTGAGTCTTGAACTTTGAATTTGTATCACTGCTTTTTGATTTCTAAGACGGAAAACTGGCTGCTTTGATGATCAACAGATCCTGGGTCGTGTATTAGTTGACAGGAATAAATTAAAATGTTACTCATTGAAGAATCTATTTTTATAAGGAATTATTAGTTATCAAATTGGTATCAAATCCCAGGCTCTTGGGGTAGGCGAACAAAATTTTAAAATAAATGTATGTGGCGGTGGTGGAGGGGGAACTGGTATGCAGCTTTCTGCCTGGGATCATCCTCTCTCTGTGCCTCACCTTCCTAAACTGTGAAGTAGGGATACTCCGCAGTCAAGATTAAATGAGCTAATATATGAAAAGTGCTTAGAACACTCAATAAATGCTTATCATCATCATCATCGTCGTCGTCTTTGTATTTCTTAGACCCTGAGTAGATCTAAAATCACTTAAAATTTCCCCAAACTAAAGTAACTTGAAAATATGAACTCAATTTTTCACCATCAATTTTCAGCAAAGGCCACCATTAAAAACATGAACATTTTTTGTAAAGGTAGCCTTTCTGAAGGCCAAGTTAAATAAAATTACATAGATGACTTTTCTGTTAAGTAGAGAGATCAGTGGAAGATGATATAAGGAGGTACATGTGTATGAAGCAAAAATCATCTCGTAACATGTTTCATTCAACATGACACAGTGAAAGAACTAAACCTTTGGAGTTACAAACTTTTTTTTTTTTTTTTTTTTTGAGACGGTGTCCCACTTTGTTGCCTCGACATGAGGGCTGTGGCATGGTCATAGTTCACTGCAACCTAAAACTCCTGGGCTGAAGCGATCCTCCTGCCTCAGACTCCTGAGTAGCTGGGACTACTGGTGTGCACCACCATGCCCAGCTAATTTTTCTATTTTTTGTAGAGATGGGCTCTCGCTCTTGCTCAGGTTGATCTTGAACTCCTGACCTTAAGTGATCCTCTTGCCTTGGCCTCCCAAAGTGTTAGGATTATAGGCATGAGCCTCTGTGCCCAGCCCAGATGAGTTTCTTATAGCCATACTCCACTGCTTACCAATTATGGGCAAATTCATTCATTCACTCATTCATTGAATCATTTCCTTCTGTGTCTCAGGTACTGAACAGAGTAGGCATCATTCCAGCTTTCACTGATTTTTCAATCTAGTGACAGAGAAAGATCCTAATCATGCAAACAAATGCATGTTTAATAAAAATTGGAGACACATTTTGAGATGTAAAAATTAGGTGTGGTGAGAGAGGATAACAGAAGAAGAGGGTCTTGGCTTAGTTTCGGGGGCTGAGGAAGGCCATTTGGGGATGGAGGATGAACAGGAGCTACTCAGGGGAAGAATGGGGAGAGAGAGTTTTCTTTGTGCAAACAAGGCTTTTAACTGCAGGGGCATTTAACTTTATTTCACAGTAGTGTTAACAGTGGCTGTGACCTTGTCACCAATAGAAATCACAACTGTTTTCATATCACACTCATTGAAATCGTGGTAGTTACTAGACCCATTGCTGCATCTAATTAGTAAATATGTTGGTAAAAAAGCACATATATTATTCCTACATGTATTTTTAAATAGACTTTATTTTTTTAGAGCAGTTTTAGGTCCACAACAAAACTGAGCATCTGATACAGAGATGTGCCATACACCTCCTGTCCCCGTAGATGCACAGCTTCCCCTATCGAAATCTTGTACCAGAGTGGGTACATCACACATGCAGGTGCATTTTGATGTAATTGGTTTCCTTTGTAATCCTATACATTTTATTTTATGCATTAAAAAGACATTCCAGCAGGGTTCCATAAGCTTCACTAGGCTGCCAAAGTGGTCCAGGGCACAGAAAGGGTTAAGAGAGCAGGCTGCGGAAGCCGAGGCAGGAGGGAAGGGCAGCCAGCAGCCCCACTGCGGTAGGAGCAGAGCCAGCCAGGAAGAAAGTGGCAAGATAAGGCTGGAGTAGTCCAGGAGCCCGATACTGAAGAGCTTTGAGGGCCAGTGAGGAATTTGATTCCCTCTTAGGAACATTGGGAAGCAATTGGAGGGGTTAACTTCATGATTTGACTTATATTATAACAGCAGAACGATCACCTCTTCATTGTTGTATGTGAGGAAAGGAATGTAGGGTTGGTGGAGATGCAACAGGGACACCTGCAATCTGGACTAGGGTGACGGCGATTGAAATGCAGGAAAGGGGACAGAGTTAGGAGCGATCTTGGAGGAGAAATAGGAAATTTGCAGTAATGGATTCGATGCGGGTGGTGAGAGAAGGAGACGTGTCAAGGATGATCCCATGGCTTCTTATTTATGTCACCAGCGGATGATGGCGCCATTGTGTGTGACAAAGAAGGCTGAGGAGGGCGAGGGGAAGGGAGTGTTCTGTTTTAGACATGTCAATTGAGATGCCAGTGAGACGTCCAAATGGATGTGTCAAGCAGGGGATTGGATAAATGAGTCTGGAGCTTAAATGAGATCTGGGTCGGAGATATGAATTTGGAGACGCCAACGTGTAGACGACATTGAACGCCATGGAGATGGATGAGGTTGCCTTAGGCGAGAGCGAGATGAGAAAAGAACCGGAGTGGCTCTGTGGAACGTCACCGTTTAGAGGTGGTGTAATAACGGATCATTGTAGTAAAGATGACAATACAAGGAGCGAGCATTTGGGATTACTATGTGCTGGGTGTTGTTCTGTGCTGCAGGTATTTATTCCTTTATTTTTGCAACAACCACATGGAGCAAACTGAGTCATGAGAGATTAAATATTTTGCTCAGGTCACAGTTAGTAAGTGGAGGGAGGAGCTCAGGGTATGAACCCAGCAATCTGTCTCTAGAGATTTTCCCCTTAATCCCTGTGGGGCCTGAAACAGAGGGGCCAGAGGAATTGGGAAGTAGGAGGAAAATCAGGAGTGTGGGGTAAAGAAAACGAAGAGAAGAAATTCTCAAGATGGAGGGGCCCTCGGCAGGGTCAGATATGCCATGCGGGTTATAGGAACAGCAGCAAAGGCAATTTTGGTGGAGTGGTAGGAGAGTGGGAACAAGCTGGTGTGGCTTGGAGAGGAAATGAGCCAAGGGTGTGGAGATGGCAGGGCCCTTACCTGTCCCCTGAGAGCAGAAGACTTGCTTTGCAGGGTAGTTAGAAGGTTTGGAGAAAGTGTACATAAAACACCCAGCACCATGCTTAGCACACAATAGACATGCAATAAATGTTAACAATTTTAATACATGTCAACATAAATCTGAGGTCATAAAAGCCTGCAGCGTTGGTGACACAGGAGCTAGAATATAAATGCACATTTGTCCGGCCAGCATAGAGGTGTGCAGGCACCGTGACAGTTTCAATGAGAGATTCCACGATGAGTCGGACAAAGCCCTACCCCCCCGGATAAATTGGCAGGCTGGTGCTAGATGAAAGGCACACCTAGGGGCAGGTAATAAGGCTCTTTGGGACATACCAGCCTTGTGCACAGGCAAGTAAGGTGACCCAAGTTCAGAAGAGAGACTTCTGGGCTTGGATGGGTGATGCATTTCCTTGGAGAAGAGGTGAACCGTATTGTCAGTATCCCTGTTTCTGCCTAAGACATGAGGGACTCAGACAGGGGCAGTGGCTTTGTCCCCAACCTTGGTAGGTTTCAGGCAAAGCTATCAGTCACATACATTCCTCCTCCTGGCAATAACGCTTCACGTTCAGAGGTGCTTCTCTCCGCAGGACTGAACGCAATTTGCGAACAGAACAGAGCCTATCTGATGACACTCCACCCTCACTCCAGCTTTCCATCCCTCTGTGACTGATGGCTCGGGCTTGTGGGAAGGAGCCAGAGGACCCTGGTGTGACCACAGGCAGCCTGGGGAAGCACCTTCAGGAGTGACTAGGAGCTCAGAGTCAGAAAACTGGGTCAGGACATGAATTGTTCGCTGGGTTCCTCAGAGCAGCTCCTCAGATCCTTCCCTGGAGGCGGCAGTGAAAGCGAGCCTCGCCTACCCCGGGGCCTCTCCCTGCTTCTGCCCACCGAAGAAAGGTGAATTCAGCCCAGTACCAGACAGGAACCGTTCGCCTTTGCAGAGGCCACTCACATTTCCTTTGCCCCCGATGCTGTGTGCATGGTGACCCAGAGAAAAATTTAGCAACTCTATGTTCTCATCAGGGATAGCCTTCCCCAGGCCCCTGCAGCTGTGCTGGGACCCCTGACCTGTGACCTTGCTGGGGGGGCGTGGGAAAGGGCCAGGCAGGTCCTGGTGGGCTGACAGAGCTGTGGGGGTCTCCAGAACTGCATCAGTGCCTGATGCACAGGTGCCCAGATCTGCCTGCAAGCCCTCGACTAATCTGGGGTGCTGTGGGGCTTTCTGAGTCGTTTGGAACTTGCCCCAGTTTTTCTGATATTGGTACTTTGCTCTCCAGTAAGTACTCTTTTTCACGCAATTTATATAAACCCAAGTGCAAATGTGTGGTGTGCCCCTGCTAATTCCCGCAGAGTCACTGAGCTCTGGGTTGAGTTTTTGGAGGAGGTAAAGGGAGGCGAGCTTGGGGCAGGCTATGCAGGAACTTGCAGATACACAAGAACATCTGTTTACGGGGTTAATGGAAAACTATTTTCTACTTTTTTGCTCCCCATCCCATCTCCTTCTAGCCTGCCTAATCCCAGCCTCTTCCAAGGCTCAGATAAAGTTGTACATCTGCTAAAAAGCCCTCCTTGATAATTTTTGGGGGCAATATTTTTTTATTTTATTTTTTAAATTGAAACAAAATTCACGTAATGTAAAATTAATTATTTTAAAGTGAACAACTTAGTGATAGTACATTCACAGTGTTGCGTAACCACCACCTTCATCTAATTAAAGAATATTTTTATCAACCGCCCAAATAAAAACCTATT
The DNA here is from genome assembly GCA_004363605.1 of Indri indri. Lineage (NCBI taxonomy): Eukaryota > Metazoa > Chordata > Mammalia > Primates > Indriidae > Indri > Indri indri. The sequence goes on along the minus strand of RJWJ010003022.1, from coordinate 85,808 downwards.
AAGCAGTTGCTCCCCACTCTTTACTCCCCACCCCCCCAGCCCCTGGCAACAAAAGATCTGTGTCTGCCTCTGTAGATTTACCTACACAAATATTTCATGTAAGCAGAGTCATACAATATGTGTGCTTCTGTGCCTGGCTTCTTTCACTTGGGGAAATGTTCTCGAGGTTCATCCATGTTGTTGCATGTATTCATACTGCACTTCATGCCTTTATATGGCTGAATAATAATCCATTGTATGGACATACCACGATGTGTTTATTCATTCATCTGTTGAGGGATATTTGCACTGTTTCTCCCTCTTGGCTATTGTGAATAGTGCTGCCAAGAACACTTGCGTAAAAGTTATTTGTTTCCATACCCTTTTTTTCCCCCCAATTCCAGTGGGTTTATACCTAGGAATAGAATTGCTGGATCACTCGGTAACTTTATGTTTAGCATTTAGAAACAAACAAAATGTTTTCCACAGCCGCTGTACAGCTTTGTATTCCCAGCAGAAAACCTGGATCATTTTATTTCACAGTGATGCTACTGCAGAGGAAATGACTGTATTTTCTGCCCGTGTTATATACCTTGTGGGATTTTCATCATTGTTTATACGTTATCTTTTAGCTCAACTCTGAGTTCCACAACCTCTAAGACAGCATCGTCTTCATTATTTGTTCATTTATTAATTCATGGATTCAATTAGCAGTTAGCAGTATAGTTTAGTCAGTAAGAATCCGACTCCGGAGTGGAGCTATGTGGGTTCAAGTACTAAAACTGCCATCGTCAGGTATATCACTTGGGGTAAGTCATTATATTTTACCTAATTGCGCCTTAGTTTCTTCATTTGCAAAAGGGGGATAATAGTTCTGTTACGTTTCCTTATTGCTGCTGTAACAAATTATCACAAACTTGGTGGCTTAAAAGAGCACAGATTTATTACTTAGAGTTCTGGAAGTCAGAAGTCCAAAACAGGTCTCACTGGGCTAAAATCTAGAGTGGCAGGGCTGCACTCCTGGGGGCTCTAGGGCAGAAGTTGTTTCCTCACCTTTTCCAGTTTCTAGAGGCTGCCTGCGTTCCGCGGCTCATGGGACCTTCCATCTTCAAGCCAGTAGCCGTGTCACTCCGACCTCTGCTTCTGTCATCCCATCTCCTCCTCTGGCTCCGACACTCCATTCGTGCCTCCCCACAATAAAGATCCTTATCAGGACATTGGCCCACCCCTTTAATCCATGATAAGCACGCATCTTAAGATATTTAACGTAATCACATCTGCAAAGTCCCTTTTGCCACATAAGGTAACACGTTCACAGGTTCCAGGGATTAGGCTATGGACATCTTTTTTTGGTGGGGGGGGTATTAGTCTGCCTACCACAATTGTATGACTTCATAAAATTATTCTGGGGATAAAACGAGATATTCCACACAGAGCACCAGTACTCAAAATGTTAGACGTGACTGCTGCTGGACCCACAGCTACTTCTGGCCAAATGCTGTTAGATTTAGTAAGTCACCTTTGCCTTCCCTGGTACCTTGACCATGTAGATTGCACTGTAGGTGTCTGGGGACTCCTAAAGGCTCAAAGATGGTGCCCCCTAAGAATGAACTGCCTTTTTCTCAATAAGGGAAGATTGACTTATCAAACTCCCCATGTAAGAATCTCCTCTAGGGTTCTCCTTAGTTAGGACCTGTCTTTCTGGGGACAATGAATCTGAGCCTGGAAGCTCTGGCCTATCTCAGAGGTCTTGCATGTTCCTGTTGTTTCTGAATTACAGAATCAGAAGTTCGGGGTCTCTGGGGAGAGACATTGAGGTTCAAGAACTTAAGGCTTGGGGGTAGCTACAAATGAGCTACATAATCTGGAATTGTACTGAAACTATGAAAGCCTCCGACTGCTGTCCATGGTGGGCTTTTAATCCTACAGAAGATTCTGCTTACAAGAAATGTTCTACTAGGTGGAAAAATCTGCCTGGAAGGTGTGTCCCTAGATCCCTCTCGTTTTTGTCTTGCTCAAGGTGCTGGGTCAGAGAATGGAGAATGGGGGCAAGAGCCTTCAGACAACGTGACACCCATGTGTACTTGCTTAGTGGCTTGGGGAGAGTGGGGAGAAGATTTTGCTATTGCTGTTGTCACGCAGCCTGTCTCGCTGTGTTCGTTGTAGCACCCCCGCTGGGGAGACGTGCAGCTGTTCTCAAACCTCGTTCGTGGCAAGCAAGCACAGAGATTCCTTCCTTGTGTGTAATTTAGAGGCGTGTGAACGGAGGCCAGGTCCCTGGATCAGGAGGCAGCGGGTGGGGCTGAGGAACAGAAAGTCTGGCCCTCATGAGGAAACTTGATTTAGTCAATTTGCCTCTCTTGGCCTTGGTCACTGAGTCTGAAAAAGGTGGGTGGATTAAAGATCTTGCACAAGTCCCAGCAGTTTAGAATTCTATAACTATACAAAGAGTTACACCAAAGAATTTTTAAATACTTTTCAGATGATTCCATTTAAGATCTTATCAACAAAGTGCAACTCTTAGATTTGGACTCAGTCCATGGAAACATCTGGGTCATATCCTGCCCACTCACATTTACTCATCGGCAGCCTTTGGAGAAACTGTCAGCTCTCTTGAGTTCTGCCCTTAATCCACACCTTGGTTTCCATGACCAGCTGACCCTCGGGACTTGAGGAAGCTCTAAACTTTCTAGGGTGGAGAAGAGAGAAGTACACAATGATGGTCACGAAATATTTTCCCAGAAACTGAGAAATAGAGGTGCTTTTTTGGCCTTTGTGGTTGTAAGAAAATAGGACCAGAGGCCGAAGCCCTGATGCTGAACTCCCTTCCCACCTGGGAGCACCCCCTCGGATGACAGAGGACAGGGTGCTGAGGCCAGGAGGCTGCCCTGGAGTTTGTGACGTACGGAGAAGCATCAACACTTTGACTACTTTCTGGGACCCCTGGACTTTGAAGGGAAGCTAAAGAGTCCCAGAATGAAATGGATATTTCTAACGGTTGGAATAATATATAGCAAGAAGAAAAAAGTCAAGCCACGTGAGCAATAGGAAGTGATCCTACCAAGCTGCAGTGTGGACAGGTGGGAGAAGTCTGAAGGGTGTCAGACGGGCAGAAGAGGCTGCCGTGGCAGAGGTCCAGGGGCAGAGCAGGCTCGGTGTGTTTGGGAAGCTGTAAGCAGTTTGTTGTTTCTGGAATGCCCGGCGAAGGGCAGGCAGCAACCAGCTGCAGAAGTAGGCAGGGGCAGGCCAGGAAAGGCCTCATGGACCAGGTAAGGTCTTTGAACTTGATCTTGCGAGCGTGTGGGGGCAGGGGGCCTTGAAGGGTGCCAGGCAGGGACAGGCCCCGGTTCATCGGTTCATCGAGAGTTAGACCCTTTGAGCTAGACCCTTTCCTTGTCGTCAGATGCGTATTCTCTCTGTCTCACTTTCACAGCAGCCTCGGGCTCTTCACTCAAGGAATTGTCACTTCAAGTCGAGAATAAGCAGAACAACAAATTCTCAAGAGGAATCTGTGCTTCTCCCAAAGTGTTGTTGGCAGAGTAGGAGGAAAGAAACTTGACAGAAGATATTTGGGACTTTGGGGATAAACAGCGTGTTTTGCACATTGCTGCAGGGCATTGGGATGTCCTGTTGAAGCCTAATTACATCCTACATGGTTTTGTGGAAAGTGCCGAGGTCAGTCTGTTTGCGACAGGTACACCTCTGGCAGTGCCTGGTGATGTCGCTCCCCTTCCCTAATATTAATCCTCAAAAGCGAAGTGAACTCCATTGTGATGTGAGTGAGGGCTTCAGGAACAGTAGATAGAAGAAAGGGGGGGAAAGGAGTGCTTTTTCTCATTTTTCTGGATACAGGACGTGGGGCCGTAACAGAATCGTAGAGGGGGCTGGAGCCCCACGTGCCACATGGCATCATCCTGATGCAGTGGTGGTGACGAAGAACGTGGTGCTGGGTCAGGTACCCTCCATTTCAGTCCATTTGTCCACTGACTTGTGGTGTGGCCTTGGGCTAGTCTCATTGTTTCTGGACCTTCATGTTCCCACCTGAAAAACGAGACATCAAACTCGACGTTTTCTTCTGGCTCCAAGGTCCTGTATGTGTCGCTGGGAGGGTTCTTCCCCTAAGTCTGGGTCCCTCCTTCTGTTTTATCTTAAGCAATTTTTCATTTATTATTTATAACCAGCTTATTTCCAAAGAGGATTGGAGTCAGGTTACAATAAGAGATGTGGTCACAATGAAATCGTTAAAAAGGCAATTAATGAACAAATGTCATTTAATAGGTGGTAATGGGGGTGAAAACTATACCAAATCTCAGGCGAAAGTAGCTTTCTCAAGTTAAGCACTAAAGGAGAGCTCTGAGCTGTCTGGCTGCCAGAGAGAGGGAAGGATCCCATCCCCTGCTCAGAGGGGAACCCGTGTCGGGGGAGGGCCGGGCACTCGCTGGCACCTGGGCAAGAGGTGCAGGGAGGACGAGAATGCATCAGTCACCAACAGCACTTCTATAAAGGGGCAAGATTTCTAATGTGGCTTTTGTTTGTTTTCTCTTCTAGAGATTCCCATTTTCTTTGGCAGAAAGGAACAGCTGTGTCTCAGAAACTGATGAAGGGTGACGAATTTAAGGCTTGCTTAGAGCATATTTTAGAAAGTGGGAGGGTGCTCTTGGGGAATGGCTATGAAGCCTGAGCCTCCCTTCCCGTGCGCCTCCCATGGGCCCTGGTGAGCACCTGTATCCCCCCCGACATGTGGAATTTGAGCCTCTCCTCTATCCCCTGCTGCCCCAGCTGATACCAAGCACCCAGATGCACCCCTGTCCTGTCCCCTAAGCAGCCACCTCACAGAGCCTCTCGAGGGATCCAGCGCCAAGTTTCTGAGTAACTCCTTTCTCCTTCCTACCTAGACACCCTTGTTGGGTGTTTAGGGAATCTGCCTTTCTTATTCTAAAGCCTGCTGAGAAAATGTCATGCACTGAGTAGATTTTCTGCAAAGCAACTTGTTGAACCCAGGGAAAATAAAAACTTAGCTTGAAAATGAGCAAGTTTCCTGTTCGGCAGCTGCCTCATCAGAAACACCCGTCTGCTGCCTGAACTGTGGCAGAGACAGAAAGCCGCCCTTCACATCACTGTGATTCTGACTCTGCATAAATTTGGGAGCTGCTTTGGGAACTGAGGGCTCCACACCTCCCCTCTTTCCATTGCATGTGCTAGTGGCTCACATTAAGGATAATATAAGATACGTGGGCACTCAGACACCAGCAGAATTTAACTCATAGCATTATGTGTGTGTCTGTGTTTAACTTAGGGCTGGGGAAAACACTAAATTAAGAGCTCAGAGCATTGGCCCTACATCTGTGCTTAATAGCGTGTGACTTTTGGAAGTTGAAAGGGTTCACTGCAATCTAATCAGGCCATACAAAGGATGGCGGCTCAACTGCTTAGACAATGCCAGACTCAGCATAAAGACGGGAGGAAGTGGGGCTTTGGGCACCTTGTAACTAGGAAAGCCTGAGATCAGAATTATTAACACCTTCCTTGCTATTCCTCTTGTCTACTGAAATCTTCCACCCCCCACGATTAATTTCCTTTCTGTCTACACTGACTCTCATTCCCATCTTATTTCCTCTTTGGTATTTTCCTTGACTATTCAAACCAGCAGTAATTACAGGATTGCAAACTCAGAGAAGCTCAAGGCTGGAAGTTCCTTAGAAGTCACGCCACTTTCCCTCTTTTTCAAGGGAAGAAATTCTGTAGACAGTATCTCTCACTGTGGTCCTCCAACTTCTGCTTGAGCGTTGCTAGTGATGGGCAGCTCACGACTCCTTGCACAGTGTGCTACTTGTGAACTTGTGCACTGCTACGACCAAATAGAGTTGGGCTCAAAATCAACTCTGCCACTTATTAATTGGTTGTCCCTTGGCAGTTTTTACAGCCTCTCCAAGTGTCTTCATCTCTAAAATGGAGTTAATAATAGTATCTGCTTCTACTAGATTGTTGGCCTAACTTTGGGTTTGGACCAAAGTTGTGTCTTTTAAAGGCTAGCATTTGTAAAAGATACTTTTAGGAAAATTTGGTTCTTTCATTTTTAAAGAAGTCAAAGTTTATAGATATCCGAACTGTAAAGTAAAGCCAACATGTCTCTGCACAGACACATATTCCACTCCAGACAGTGGATGCTTTGTGTATGAGTTTGCTAGGGCTGCCGTTACAAAGCACCACAGCTGGGAGGCTTAAACAATGGAACTTATGGTCTCGGCCAGGTTGGCTCCTCCTGAGGGCTGTGAGAGGATTGGTTCAAGGCCTTTCTCTTTGGCTGTGGATGGCTGTTTTCTTGCTATCTTTTCACATCATCTTCTCTTCATGTGGGTCTGTTCCTGTCTCCAAAATTCCCCTTTTCATAAGGACATACTGGATTAGAGCCCACCCTAATGACCTCATTTTAATCCAATGATCCATGTAATGAACCCTGTCTCCAAATAAGGTCACATTCTAGGGGTTAGGACTCCAACATATCTTTTTTTAAAGAGGGGACACAATTCAACTCATCACATTGGGTAATAGACAAGGCACCAGGCTAGGCATCCAGAGGCCTCAGATGAGGTCGCAATTCGATTAATGACTGGATGCACGGCATTGGCTGAGAGTCCGGACCTGCATTTTTGCAGCTGTGGCCTGGCCGGTTTGACTTGGATGGTCACTGAGGTCCCTCCTAACCCCAGAGTTCTATAGTTCGAAGAGCCCATTTGTTTTGACAGTAAGTTGACAGAGATTCAAAAGGATATTCTGAATATGGGGTTTAGATGGTGGAGGCACAGGTGTTTCTGAATGGGGGGGTCTTGTGCTGCCCAGTTGTCCCCAGGTCACACCATTTGGGTCTCAAGAAGTGGACAGCAGCTTTCCACTGTTCCGAAGGGGTCTTTTCTTTCTCTGCCATCCTGTTTACAGTCCTGTTGCTTGGGGAATGGCCCTATTTTAGCTACAGTGCTATATTTTCAAGGCCTTAAAAGCTCCATAAAGCAATGATTTGGGGTGAGGTAGCTGAGGAATTTAGTGACTTTAAGAACATATCTGTAGTATTTCATAAAAATAAACCAACTTTTACCTTTTATGGGAATAAACATTTTCAGCTGGGAGAGTTGTATTTTTCCCCGTCTCTACTCTAATGCTTAGAATAGTCTTGCAAAAATGGTACCCAGTAGAGTCCTTTGTTCATTTCTGCCTTCTGACATACTGTTGTAGTCATTGCAGGATAGTTTTATTTTTGTTAAATGATAGAGTTTAAATGTTAATCCATTTCAGCAGAGCACTGAAGCCTTCAGCATATAATTTCATTAATATTAATTTTCATTTCAAAGAGAAAGGCACTTTGTAATCACTTGTTATTTAACCCTGACTACAACCTTTCTAGAAAAGAAGAGGACAAGTTGACACATCCATGCGTGCTCTAAGATGAGCCGTCGTGCTATCTCTTCATTCAGGGCCACAGTGGGAAGGGAACGGTCACCTTTCTGTGTCCCAGCACGGTCCTGGGCACACATCAAGATTTTCATAAAAGAAAAGGGAGATTAGTGGCTATTGCTGGATTCTGAAATCTAGACTTTAGCCTCATGCAGGGAAAAGTTTAGAGTTGTTGATGTTTGTCAAATGTAACTAGGAGATTCTCTCAAAACAGATGTACTCGGGGTCATCTCTCATTTTGACGCGCTGACTGATACAGTGATGTGTTTGCCAAAGTTCCCTCTTGGAGAAAGTAACTCCTCTTGGGGTTTGGGGTAGGGTGTCTGCCAGTGGAAAAAACTTCCCTCACAGCTCCCTGAAGTGATCTAGGAAGGAATGAAGGCCAAGGTCCAAGGCCTCCCAGCGATCGCTCCCTTGGCCAGGAAACTTGTTTTGTCACATGTTGCGACAGGAACAACATGTCTGGCTGCCTCCCTCCCTCCTGCAGTGGAGAAATGAGTATACAGAACTCGGGATATAGCAGGGAGCTTGCAGCAAAGTAATTTTTACCATTTCGAATCTTACAACCTGGCCTGGCGCTTGGGATGGGGAGAAATTCAGGCTGTATCTGGACGTCGTGCTTCACTTCTTGGTGGAGAAGTTGCCAACAGTATATTGCCTTGGCTTGAGAGCAGCTTCTGGTATTTGAGCACCTGGTGAGCCTGGGTCAACATCTCTAAATGCCAGGCCAAGTCTGGCTGACTCATTCTGTCTCTCGTTGCAGCTTAAAGAGTAATTAATTCATCACAAAAAATTCTGAAAAATGTTTGGATCAGGGAAAATTGATTTTATACATACTAATGTCATTTTTATTCTTTTTTAAGTAAATAAAGTATAATGATCACTAGGGTACAGGTTGAGCACCCTTAATCCAAAAGTCCAAAATCCAGAATACTCCAAAATCCAAAACTTTTTGAGCACCCACATGAAATTCAAAGGAAATGCTCACTGGAGCATTTTGGATTTTAGATTTTCAGATTTGGGATCCTCAACTGGTAAGTACATACAATGCAAATATTCCAAAATATGAAAAAAATCCCAAATCCAAGACACTTCTGGTCCCAAGCATTTTGGAAAGGGATACTCAACTTGCATCCCCTCTGTTTGTGTCCCTAAGGGAAGTCCGACCTCAGGGCTTCCCTTACATTCCAGTTGCCTCTAGAGGAGCACGCTCAGAGAAGCACAGTAGGCATCTGATGCAGAGTGTGAACAGAGCCTCACATTGGGAAGGCGCTTAGGTCAAAAAGAGCTTCTACATACGAAGGGAGCTGGGCCGACACAGGGAAATGCATGACCAGACTCCTTCATGTGGACTGGGTGGTGCCTCCTCCCAAAGCTCTTCCCTGGATTTGGGTTGAGACAGCTCTGTTATGTCTATATAGGTCAGGCTATTCTTCTGATGTTCTACCTTTGGTGTCTTTTTTTCCCAGAGGACAGGGCCCAGGTCTTAATCTCCGCCCTGTCTTATCTTCTCACAAAGCTCCCCGTTCATCAAGCTCTTTTGTGGTCTTTGCTTGTTCGCCGAATAAATGTCTGTCTGTCTCTGGAAGCACCCAGACTGTCTGTAGCCATCTGTGGCTCCTCCCCCACCTGCCTCCCCATCCCTGTGTCTGGCCTGATTCTTTGGAGGCAGAATCCCCAGACAGGAGGCCTAGGGGGACAGGATGATGTCTGGGGCTTCAGCTCTTCAGAGGTTCGATCCTTACACTAGGAAAAGTCGGATTAGCATCAGAGAAGCTTCCTCTTCAGGGACCCGTCCTCTGCTCCCAGCTGCCCTCTGGGAAGATGGGCAATGATGCTGTTGACAACGTCCTGCCAGGGGTCACAGAGAAGAGCAAGCAAGGCCACTTCGGTCACTGGCGGGCATCACTGAGGGGCAGATGCAAGTCCAGCATCCTGCCCGACCTTGAGCAGCTCGGCCGGGAACCTGCCGAGCTTCCTACTCTTGGGGACTCTGCCACTTGAAAGAGACAAGATACCCACAGGGAAAGCTGACTTATCTAAGACCCGGGATTAGCGTCTGCCACAATTACTCGCACAGCACGACGTCCATATCTTTTCTGATGAATAATTAAATGAACGAAGCGCGAAATGACTACTAGGAAGAAAAGTCTAGGAGGGAAAGTGTTCTGAGATCTGGGAAATTCAAGGGAGAATTTTGGAGATAACTCGGGTATCCCTGAAGGACCTGCAATGGTTGACCAGACAGAAGAATCGGGGAGCCTTCCTGGCAAGAGAGTGGCCCCAGCGCTGGGAGGAACAGAGGAGAACAGAAGCGGTGCTGCATATTTTACATATATGATACACGCCCACACATCTAGTGTGTGTGTATAGATACATGTATGTATTTCTTTTTAATTTTCATTTCCTCATTTTACTCTTCCCAACTCTTGTTTTCTACTGCCCCCACCCCCAATGCTGATTTCCTCTTTGATATTATGATCTTTTTTTTTTTTTTTTAAACAAGCCGGGGAAGTGCTGCATTTTAAAGCCTATCTCGCCTGCCAAGCTGTGCTCCCAAGTCCTCTGAGCTCCACATGCAGCCAGAATAACTTTAGGCTGAAGCTCATTAATAATGTGCATGGTAAATCGCATCCTCCGTAGGAGGCCTGCGGTGGTGAGGGGGGGCTCTGCCCCTGTCATCAAGCTTTCAGAAATGGCAGCTCACAAATAGGACACCCGGTCCCCACAGCCTGAAGGTGCAGGAGCTGTCCACACAGGTGTCCTGTGGGGAAGTTTCTTCCGTGGGCTTCTCCAGCCCAGGTGAGGGCCCAAGTGAAGGAGTCGGGTCTCCTCGAGTGCAGTTGCCTGCCGGCCCAGCGTCTCTGCTGCGGCTTCCGGCGCATTCTCAGCTGGGGGGAGGGGATTTCCACCAGCATGCCACTTAGCCGAGTATGCCCATTAGTCATAATTAAAGAGGCCGCTGAAATGATTACAAATAAATTTAGCACCAAAAGGATTCTGCAGATATTCAGAGCCATAGTAGCAGTCTTCAGCTGACAGATCACCCAGGCTTCCCTGCTGGAGGAGCTCAGGGAGGGGTTCGTCTCCCCGGAGGATGACCGTACAGGCTCATACAGTGTCTCAAAGGGTGACACTGCCCCGCAGCAGATGGAGTTTGGGTTTATTTCAAGGTCTGGGCTCCTGGGTGCATCTTCGTACTTGTCCTGACATTTGTGAACCGTTTTTTTCCTGCTTCATTCTGAATGCGCCACTTGCATCCTCCATCTCCGGCTTCCTCCTAGGAGGGGGACATGCCCACTGTTTAGAGCAGGCTTTCCCTGCGATCCTGCCACCCTCAGTGCCCGGGCTACTGCAAGATCTAGAGAAGTCCAAGTCCCTGTTAACAGCTCACCCCTAAGCCGGAAACCTTCTGGTGGTCTCCCTGAGACAGCCATCATCAGGCGAAAGCAAATCCCACCGTGTGAGCTTGTGGTTAATAGCTCACAGATATCAACCTGGTTATTTTATGTTTCAAAGGTCTGTGTTATTGTGCCTTTGATGTCCCCTAGGCCCCAAGGAGATAGTACTTCATTAGACTTCTTGAAATAGAGGCACAAAATTTGGGGGGGCGGGAAGGAAGTAGTATCAGAACCAAAATGTAAAAGGAATTGGGAGAGGAGTGATGAATGACTGGCAGGTTTCCTGAGCAGGACGCAGTGAGGAAAGACTACTTTTTATAATAATAACAGTCAGTTCAGAATAAGCATGACTTATGTGCCAGTTACTGTGCTGGTACCTTCCATGAGAGCAGCATGGTGTTAAGAGCACAGACTTTAGGGCTTGATTGCTTGGGCTTGGATCTTGGCTGTCTGCTGACTATGTGGGCGTCCTTAGGCTAGCAAGTTAACTTCGCCATGCCTGAGTTTTCCCATTTGTAAAATGGGGCTAATAGTATTATGTCCCTCATATGATTGTTGTGACAATTGAGACAATTTATATAAAGTGCATAGGACAAGTTCTGTATCTTATAAGGTTAATTAGTTCTATCATCTCTTTAGTCACTATGACCCTCACATTTTTTCTATAATTAAGCAAAGTATTCATATTTAAGACTTTGTAAAGCTTTCTAAAAATATGAGTATAACAGACATATTACAAAGTCCATAAAGCATAAAAGCAGAAATCAAGAAATTATCACAAAATGAACACCCAGCTCAAGAAACAGGGCCAGGATCTTGAAAACCCTCTGACGTCCCCCTCCCAATTCTCCAGAGGTAACTGTATTCTAATTTTCAAACTATTGTTTCGTTTCCCTGTGTTTGCTAATTGTACATATGGAATCATACAGTGTGTTTAGTTTTGTGTGTGTCTTTGCTATGGTTTGAATGTTTGTGTCCCCTCCAAAATTCATGTTGAAACTTAATCACCAGTACATCACGAATAAGAGGTGAGGCCTTTTGGAGGTGATTAGGCCATGAAGGCTCTGCCCTCCTGGTTGGGACTAGTGCCCTTATAAAAAGTCTCAAGGGTACTGGAGTTTTCCATTCTGCCATATGAAGATGCAGCAAGAAGGTGCCATCCTGGAAGTAGAGAGCGGCCCTCACTAGACACCAAATCTGCAGACATCTTGATTTTGGACTTCCCAGCTTCCAGAACCATAAGAAATAAATTTCTGTTCTTGTAAATTACCCGTTCTCAGGTATTTTGTTATAGCAGCATGAATGAACTGGCTTCTATAATTCAGTATTATATTTGAGCGATTTACCTCTATTGTTGCATATTGCTGTTGTTTATTTTCAGTGGTGTGTAGTATTCCATTGCATGTATACAGCACAGTATTTATTTATTTCACTATTTATGGACATTTTGGTTGTTACCTGTTTTGGGCTCATAGGAATAATAGTAGTATGAACATTTTTGTACATATTGAAACACATTTATGCTGAGTATATATTTAGGAATATATTGCTGGGCTATGAAATATGAGTATGTTCAACTTTTGTAGGTAGTGCCAAATAGGTTTCCAATTGTACTAGTTTACGGTTCCATTATATGCAAATTTCAGCCCAGTCTGTAAGTTTTCATCACTCTCCTTACCAACACTTAGCCTTACTTTTGTTTTCTTTTAGCCATCCTGGGGATTATGTAGTGATACATTATGATGGTTTTAATTTGCATTTTCCTGATTACTAATAAAATTAGGCATATTTTTCATAGTGACTATTTGGATACCTTCTTTTGTGAGTGCCTGTTCAAATCTATTATCTATTTCTTTATTTTAAAACATCTTTTTGTTTATTTGTAGGCATTCTTTTATATTCCAGATATAAGCCCTTCATTGGTGACATGCGTTGCAAATAACTTTCTCATTCTGTGTAAACCACATTTAAACTTTAGATTTATCTTAAGTACTAATATTTGTGAAATGATGAGCTTAATGCTTAGTTATTATTTTTAAAAATATGTATCTATTTTTAAGTAAAAGTTTGCCCTGTCCCAACTAAAATTTTCTTGTACCACTGATGGTATGTTTTATCACCCTTTGGGAAATACTCCATTATCTCATTTAATCTTCACAAAGAGCCTATTAGGTAGATACCATTGTTATCTCTACTTTCCAGATTTAGCATCGAAAGCATTGAGAGGATTAATAACCTACCGAGGGAGGCGCAGCTGCGATGAGGACCTCGGTGTAGCTACTTGCAGAGATCAGGCTGTTCCATCATATCTCTGATCAGCGGACTGTATTATCACTTGTTTTACACTCCGGATCGTTGAGAGACCCTCTAGGCCCCCACAGAGCCTGGTAGGTGGTAGAGGCCTCAGTAAGCATTTGCAGTGTGGATAGATGGATGGGTAGGAGGATTGGTGGATGGATGGATGGAGGGAGGTCGGGGGAGGGATGGATGACATAGGAGGTGTTTTCACAAAGGGTTTTTTCCTGGAGAGGAGCCTGTTCTCAGGCCAGGCCCTGGGTGTCTATGAGCCTGCACCACAACCTCATGGCAGCCCGGCCATGGCTCTTCTCTCCTCCCTGGCCTTATGGGACAGAAAGATAAGAACAGAACCAGGGCTGAGGTAAGAAAATGGCAGCCCCAGCCTCGCCATTGTTGGGGAGACAGGTGTGCTCTCATCTTCCTCAATGCAGCAGCTGTTTAGGAATTCTTGCTTGCAACACAAAGTGAAAAGAAGTGGTCTGCCTATTCCAGTGAGTTGTTAAGGTGGCTCTGTCTACATGTCAGGGGCAGGTTTGGGATGCAGGCTGGCCTTTGGGATGGCTGTCATACCCCTGGATGAAGAGCCATTCTCTGCTTTTGCTCTGAGCAGAGGATGGGCAGATTTGAGGATTAGTCCTCACATTGTCCAGACTCCCCGTGTTGGATCTCACCTCATTCATACAGGTGCTTTGCCTGGTAGAACTTGCCCTGGTTCACTCGAACACTGGCTAGCTCTGTCCCAGGGGCCAATCTGAGTGCTCCTGTGGAAAGGATGCTGGGTGGGTGTCTGTCCAAAGGGCACTGATGAGGATCTCCATGGGGAGATCCCTGCTAAGGATGGGGGTGGTGATTATGAGCGTCACTGTTCCTAGCCATAAATCTCTTCTTTGGCTATCCGTTGAACCTTTGTTCATAGCAAATAAGTGGCCGCGAGCACCTTTTCCCATGCTGATGTGCTATTCTGGAGTCTTTCTGAGCGCATGTCTGGGAAAGATCTTGTTGTATTTAATAAATTGCATTGATTTATTGCTGTTATTGATCTACTGAAGCACTGTGTATTATCAGAGGTGATAGCCTTCTTAGGAAAACACGGAAGGTCTCTTCATTAGCATCCATTTTTCTATGAGGCTTTGGACGGTGAGATACCAAGATACACAGTGTTCGTCCTGGTGATATATTGAACGCCATCAGGGTGAACAATGGCTTCGGTATAAATCAGGTGGAAGGAAGAATTGAGACCATTTGCCATAGGCGCGCTGGAGTTTTTGTGATGAAATGAGCAGGCTACTTTTCTTTCTTTCAGTGATGACAAACTCCTCTCTCAGTTTTCCGCAGGGACTAGTGGTAGGCTCAAGTGGCTCTTTAGGGAGACAGAAACCTCCAAGGCAGAGCAGTCTGGATTGTTTTAGCACATCCCACTTAAGGCTGGCAGCGTGACAGCAGGTACATCATTTGCCACTTTTATGCCTGTGCTTCCAGTCTGCATCAGCTCGTGCCCTGACTCTCGCCTGTGACATGCCCTCTTTCTCTCTCTCTGCTTCCTGCCCCAGGCCCAGTTGGGTCTGGAACCAGCTCTGGGACTTGCTGCATGCTGCTGGCCCTGAGTTTTGGGGAGAAGCCCTGGTGAGCTTGAGAGAGACGCCGAGAACTTAGAGGGACACTGATGGTTGACACTTCTGCCTCTTTCCGCTGTACTTGCCTGGCAGCCTCCCCACGTCCTGGCTTAGGGTTTTCTCTTCTTCCGGGAGAAGACGAGTGGAGTCTGGCACCTGCCTTTACTTCCTCACTGAGGATCCTGTGGGCTTAGGAGCCCCATCTCTGGGAGCTTCTAATCTCCACAACTGCAAATCCTTCTGCCTTCCACGTGGATGTGTCTGTTGAGCACTCAAAGCTCGTTGGATCTTTTCTGCATCTGGCAAGAAGCAGTTTTCTTTCCTTGTGCATCTACAAAGAATATGCTCTCACTTTGGAAGACCTCAGGCTAGCAATTGTGGGGGCCAGGGACAGTTCTGAGTTTGAATCTCGTCCCACGCTGTGTGACCTTGGGCAGATTACTTAGCTTCTCTGAACTTCAGGTCATCCTTAAAAGATCATTGTGAGGACTAAATGAGCCAATATTTGCCAAGTGCTTAGCAGCATGTGACATATAATTCCTGTTCAAATAATGGCAGCTATCGTTGTTAGTGAAGTTTCTCTAAACGGGTGTTAAGCAGGCAGCACTCAAAGCTATGGCTGACAATGTGTTACGTTCTCCGTAGGCCCTGGAGGTAAAATCGTGGATGGGCTTGACATATGCCTACCTGAAAGGAGCTTATCGTTCCATGGATGAAACTGGCAACTACACAGACAATTAAAATAGAGCATGACAAATTCTATGGAGGGGTGGTAAGGCGGCGTCACAGACCACAACAGGAGCATGTAGGAGGGACATCTAATCCAGTCTAAGATCTGCCTCCAGCCCTGCCCAGCAGGACAGAGCCTCTGGAAGCTGACTGGGGGTAGGAGGGCTGGGAGCAAAGCTGGGAGCCTCCTGTTTACAGAAGAGTGATTATTTCTGCAATTCCCTCCACCCCAGCAAGGACAAGCCTTCCACTCCCATGGGGTCACTTTGCCCTTTACAAATTGTATATGGTTCAACCTGATTTCTCTTGGAAATTATGTGTAATACAGGTTGAGCATCCCTAATTTGAAATCTGAAATGTTCCAAAATTTGAAACTTTTTGAGCACTGACATGACATGACATCACAAGTGGAAAATTCCACACATAGATACTTAACACCAGCTTTCTTTCATACACAGACTTACTGAAAATATTGCATAAAACTACCTTCAGGCTCTGTGTGTAAGGCATATATGAAACATAAATAGATTTCATGTTTAGGTGCAGGTCCCATCCCCCATATGGAAATGCTCCAAAATCCGAAACACTTGTGGTCCCAAGTATTTGGGATGAGGGTTACTCAATCCGTGCTTGCCCAGGATCTTTCTTCCCTGGTGGAGCGCATGCCCCCTACAGGCAGGGCCCAGGGCTGTCCTCTATTTCTGCAGCATTGAGCACAGGGTATGTAACACCTTTTCATGCTCAGCAATATTAATAATTAATTGGGAATTTAGCAAACATCAGAATTTGCCATGTTCTGTCACTGAGAAATGCCCCTTGTCTTTGCATATCTCCCTCTTCTTCCCCGCCTTCCCACTAGGTGGTGACCAGCTCTAGTGGGGAGGCTCTGGGCTCTCCTGCCTGCCTGCCAGGGGTGGAGCTTGAGCTGGGAGCTGGATTCATCCCGGCGAAGAAGCGGCTTCCAAACTGGTTTCAGGCCTTTGCTCTGGCGCTGGCCCCTGGCTCCTCGGGGCTGCATGCACTCCCTGTCTGATAATCAATGCTGTCCTTATCTTCAGAGGAAATGCTGCCCAGTGATATCACACACTGAATCGATTAAAAGCAGAACTTTGAACTCATCTGTTTGGAGAGGTCTCTATAGAGTGACTCACTCAGTCTTCCCTTAATGTTGTCCCCATGCCTGCCGGAAACCCCATCTGTAGTTCAGAAGTGACTCGTGGCAGGGCCAGAAGAACTTGCATTTTCACGGATTAGCTGGAGCAGGAGCCATTTAATGCATTTATCTACAGTGAAGTCACCCCGTGCAACTTGCCCTTCTTCAACTTTTGTTTTTAGCTCCGTTCAGTCAGAACAACCTCCAGGTTTTCAAAGCTTTCCTTGTCTTTGTTTTGACTGTGTTTGCTTTTTAATCCAGCGTTTATCATCATTGTACCTTCCTCCCAGAGAAAACCCCACCAGTCGGGTGTTTGCATCCATTTCCATCTTCCCAGCCCTCCGCTAGGTGGGAGGTAGAGGTGTGTGTGGGGATCTCTTGATTCAGAAATGAGGCAAAAGGAGGAAAAAGCAGGAGTTCAGGTGTGCCGTCAGAGGCAGGCTCCCTGCTATGGACACTGGGGGACTCCAGAGTTCACATTTGTGTGGCCCAGAGAAGCCAGGGAAGATTTTCCAGAGACGTAGAGCTGGAATTGGGTATTTGAGGGCGAAGGAAGGATTTGAACAGGAAAAGGATGGGGCAGGGGTGCTGCACAGTGGCAAAGGGGCACAGCTTGATAAAGCACAGAGCTCCCAGCGAGTGTGTGTGCCCAAGAAGAGGGAGCCAGGCACTGCCAGGACTGCAGGTGGGGCAGATGGGCTAGGTAGGTTGGGCGGCCAGGATGTGTACAGAACGTGCTGAGTGTGATGGTTAATTTATGTGTCATCCTGGCCAGGCTTTAGTGCCTAACTGTTTGGTCAACCCCAACCTAGATGTTGCTATGAAGGCATTTTTCAGTTTGACATTTAAATCATAGACTTTGAGTAAAGCAGATTACCCTCCATAGTGTGGGCGGGCCTCATCCAATCCGTTGAAGGCTTTAAGAACAAAGACAAAGCTTTCTCGAAGAAAAAGAGAGGAGTCCCCTCAAGACTGCAACATGGAAACCCTGCCTGGATTTCCACCTGCTGCCCTGCAGAATTCAGACTCAAGACTGCAGCATAACGCTCACCGGAATTATCAGCCTGCTGGCCTGCCCTATAGATTTTGTACAATCCCATGAACCAATTCCCTAAAATAAAATTCTCTCTCTCTCTCTCTCTCCCCCTATGTATATCCTATTGGTTCTGTTTCTCTAGAGAACCCTGACTACTACGCTGAGTTAAGGGAAGGCTTTGCTGAGCGATCATGGTCCCGAGGCAGTTTCTGAGAGCCCTGCTCCCTTTGCAGAGTATTTGAAGGCCACACATTGAGTCACATTCTGCAGCCAAATCCAATGCCACAAGACTCTGCCTAGAAGAGCACATGCAAATGGAATCCCTGGGGCTCTTTAAATTGGACCCTCCATGCATGCAGACACATGACCTGCGTGCTGCATAGAGCCTGGGTCACCCCAGCTTTTATACTCTTTGGGTGGAGTCAGTTTTAATTGACCAGAAATCCCTCTCCTGGTGGGCAGTTTTCTGTTAAAACCGATGTTCTGCATTGTGCTGGGCAGCAGAAAGATTGCTTTTTCGGTAAGCCAGCCTCGGATTTTTCTGAGCCACTGGTATGAGGAATATCTCTCCTGAAGGCCACTGTGCAGGCAAGTCCCCACAGAAGCATGCCTGAGCTGTCAGGTGCAGGGAGAAATATCTTTAGTAAGAGCAGGTCATGGAATGAGACTTCCCCACTGCAGCATAGATGGGCAGAGGGGGTTTCCACAAGGACAATTCTTAAGAATCTCTGTAAAAATGCATGACTCCATCTGTCTCCTCTCTCTTCTTTGGCTTCAGATGAGCTCAGCCATTTAAAAATTCCCCAACAAGGGACCCCAGGCACCAGAAGAAGTGATGAACAGATTTTCAATTTGGCCCTGATTTGCATAATTTTTTTTCCCTGGCAGTTGAAATCATTTTCTGAAACCAGAGGCCAGAGATGGGTAGTGGGTTTTCCTCATAAGAAGCAGATTCGTGATTGGTCTGGACAGACTGTGGGTGCTCCTGGGTGCAAGGCTCTAACCTCAGCTTCTCTGGAGAGGGAAGGGATGGCGAAGGGGGGGCCAGGAGAGAATGGACCGGCAGAGCAGCGGGGTTCAGGAAGGACTTTGCAACCATCCATGGGCAGCAGATGCTGGGGGTTTCCTCCCAGAGCGGCTGCCCAGTGATTTTCCCCCAGTATCCTCCAGGGGGCGTCTCCTCCTCTATGGGCTGACTGGTACCTTCTGATGACCGTCAGCCTTGGACTCGCTCACAGGCAGGGTAGTGGGGACCTCAGACAGAGCGTAGGGACCTGGATGCCCTGGAAACTGGAACCGGCCCTTCAGAGGGAGCCGCAGAGTGTCTGTAGAGGAGGGGCTCGGGGGGCGTACTGGCTGGGAGAGGACCAAGAGGATGTGTTTTGAGTCTACATGTGTGATAATTTGGGCTGTCTTTGGTGGTGGTGGTGGGCAGTACTAATTCGGAGGAACATATAATAATAATAATAATAATAATAACAATAATGGTTAGCACGTATTGAGCGCTCATTCTGTCCCAGGCACTGGCCTACGCCTTTACTCATATTCGGTCATTTCATTCCCGGCAAGCCTAGGAGGAGGGTCTTCCTATTCTTCTCATGTTCAGATGGGGAGAGAGGTTAAGAAACTTGCCTAGTTACCTGGCCGGTGGGCGGTGGGGCAGCCAGGTGTGAGCCCAGGTGGTCCGGTTTAGAGCCTGTGTTCCCAGCCTCCGCACATACTCACCCTCTCCCTAAGCTGCCTCTGGGCCTTGGTGCCACGTCCTTTCCTCCTGCCTCCCGTGTGTGCCGGGCCCCCTGGGCAGGTCTTCCTGGAGGCTGCCATAGTCCGTGCCAAGAACCTTCCCACTCAGAACGGAGTTCCTACCGTACGCCCTGGTTGGAACCTCTCACCTGACCCTGCCGAAATTCCTCCAGCCTCCCTCCTCTTGAGGAAGACTCCAGTTCTGCCTCCTGCCCTGTAAGGCCTCAGCTTCCATCCTACCCACTCGGAGAGACTTCTGATTCTAGGCTGCCCCCTAAAACAGTGCTCTTGGGGAAAAAGTTTCAGTGTGATCTGGCGAGTAAACTAGATCCCCACAGTAAAAATAGCAACATAAACCTCACACCTGGATGAAAATAAAAAATCCAGTCCCACCGGTGGGCTTTCTCTGTCCCATGGGAAGACATGGATGGACAGAGAAGCTAGCAGTGGCCTTCCTGCACCTTTGCGGGCGATAACCCACCCTTGGGGGCTGGGCCTTGTTTGAATTCCCTCCCGCAGGGCACAGAAAGAAGAACAGCACCTCAGGTCCAGGCAGGAAGGGAGACCAGGGGGTCTGGAGGTGTGCGTGGAAGGGGTGAGGGGCTGGGACAGGAAACTGCCACCAGCCACCAGGGAGCCTCTGCCACATCTCAGAGCAGGCGTCCACCTGGCACTGTGGGTGGCCCCGAGCCCTCTAGCAGCCGGGTGACAGGGCAGCCCCAGCCCAGGTAGCTGCCTCTTCCCTTTAAGAAGTGTCGCGTTCTGTGTGTGCTGTAGCGCAGGAAATAAAATGACTGAAAGCCCATAATTAATGGGGTATTGATCAGAGCGAATGGAATTACAAGACTTATAAGACTAGCTACTGATTAGGGGCTCAGGCGAGGGCCTGCAGGCAGTTTCTGGGGGAGGCCTGGGGAATCTCGGCGAGTGGGCCGGAATCTCGCCAGCTGTGCACCTCTCGGCCACCTACTTTTACAGGTGGGGAAACTGAGTTCACAGACAGGAAAAGTGGCTCCTCTCAGGTCTCAGGGAACCTGGCACTGAGGCCAGGAATCCTACCTCCGTGGGGCTTCTTTCTTCTTCACATGAGAAGAAGCTACTTACACAGGACAGTTGCCCGGCTGGTGCTTTTGATAGCACGTGTTCCTTCAATCCTTCACGTATATGGGATGCAGCTGAGAATAAAAACAGGCAAACATCTCTCCCTTCGTGGAGCTATGTTTTGGGAGGGGGAGACTAAATATACATTAAATAACTACTGTGTGAGAAGTTGGTTAGGACAATGGAAAAAAGTATGGACTAGACAGGGCAGGGTCCCCTCCGTAGCAGGTCTCAGACCAGAGACCCGCAGGGACCCTGAGCAATAGTGAGGCGGTGGTGAGACGAGTGGAGACGAGTGACCCTACCCTTTGGCACCCGCCCTCGTGCTGGTGTCTCCAGCCTTGCGAAGGGCCAGGAGGTAGAGTTGGAGGAGAACGGCGCTGGAGGCCGTGGTTCATAAGACCACGTCAGACGTGGCCAAGAGGCAGTGTCCCCTGGGGGACTGAGGACAGTCCTGGGCAAAGGGGTGAGCTGCTGAGGTCAGAGTGGGTTTCCCAGGGGAAGCACGGCTTGGCTGGGTGTGGAGGAAGTGGCATCCCGGGCAATCTAGGGATGGAAAAGGAGGCTGCAAGTAGCCTCGCGGGCTGGCTGGGGAGCAGGATGGGGTGGGGGAGAAGCCAAGGGCGCGAGCAGAGGTGTAGGGCAGGGGCGGCCGTGGTGGGCTACGGAGAAGAGACTCCGCGGGCTTTATCTTCAGGCCCAGGGAGCTCTGTGGCTTATAGCTGGGGCGACACTGCGGAGCAGTCACTTTGTAAAGGTCACTCTGGAGGCTGCAGGAGGGTTGCGCTGGAGCTGGGGGCCTGCAATCCCCCTGCCTGAGCAAGGCCTGTTGGTGTGCGGGGGACAGAGAGAAGGCCGCCAGAGAGGGGAGGGGTCACAGGACTCCCTCTGAGCTCCACTCCCGGTCTGAGCCTGTCTCCCTGGGTATGGCAGGGCCGCAGCCTCGCCTTTCCCTGCTCCGCACGTGCGGCCGCTTTCCAGGATGGGCACCGGAGACCTGATTGCCTGAGGACATTCCCCAGATGTTGAATCTTGTGCTGCTATGGCTGCACGCCACCGGTCTGTCCTCCCACAACCTTACGTTCCTGAGTCTGGCTTGGACTTGGCCGGTCAAATCAGATGCACTCTGGGGGACAGTCAACAGGAGAGGCTGGGGTCAGCCCAGGGCTAAAGGAGACGCACATGGTCTGTTCCTGGAAGGCCTGCGATGTTCTGAGTCTAGTAACATGGCAGGGAAGGAGCCCCAGGGCATGTCTAGGTCCCTGGAAGTCAGCAGGGACAGCTGTGGGAGGCTGGGCACCAGGGACCTCTTTGAGGTGATCTGCCACTTCGGCTTGTTGTAGCCCGCAGAGGCCTTTGGATGTTCTGGGTGGACAAGGCCCAACCAGCCCTGTACCTAGCATCCCTCATAAGAGTCACCGACTCCAGCCTGTGCTAGGGCTGGGTCTGGGAGGGGAATTGTGCTGTGATTCCAGGCCCTACTGAATGTACCTGCTGGGATCCCCAAAGTGACCTCTGGACAGACCTGGGCTGGGCTGTGATGGGGCTCTAGGTTCTGCTGGGGCCCTAGGGGTCCAACACCAGCACCATGGCCAGGGCAGCACTCATGGGTACTCAGGCTCATGGGTAGTGGAGAGTGGCCAGGTGGGTAGACCAGATGTGCAAATGGAGAGCCGGTTGAGAAAAGAGGCCCATGTGGTGGCAGAAGAGAGGCCAGCAGGCAGACGCCACTCCTCCTATCCCAGTGACACCTCCCCGGCTCCCTGGGGCCTTTAGTGGACCTAACTGGGACCTCAGAGGCCACTGCGGGTCAGGCGGGTTTGAGAGCCAGCAGTCAGGCAAGCAGCTTTGCACTGACTCCATGAGGCAGCTTTGCTGTGCCATAGTTGGCTTCCCCACCCTCTCTGTGCAGACTGAGGTGGGCGTGTACCTTGTGCTTAATTATAGTGCACATAGCCAGAGAGGAGCTACTTAAAAGCACATGTCATTTTGTTTGGGGATAATAGACATGACGGCTGGAAAATATCTATTAGATCATCCCGTCCTGCCTCTGCCAGAGCTGGTATGATTGTGTCAGATCGTTCGGGCTTTCTTCAGCCTGTGACTCGAGCCGGGGGGCCTGTGCCAGGCCTCCAGGGAGATGGCAAGCCCGTGTTTTCCTTTGTCTGGCTCCTCATTTTTCCACCCATGGATCTGGTTCTGCGGACCTTGCCCTCCCCAGCTCCCTTTCGGGAGTCCCACTCTGTAGCAGGGCTGCCCACACTCAGTCCTAGGGGGTTAGACGACGATACCCATTGATCCCTGTGCATGGTCAAGAGCAACGTGGGACATGCCCATGGATAATTTCAATTCATGACTGAGTATGGGAACCACCATGCAAGAAATACCAGTACAGGAGAGGGAAGGGAGAGGGTGCTCCGGTCTCCGCGTGCTGGAAAGTCTTCGTGGAGGGGATGGCAGCTTGCACAGCTGAGCTGCGTGACAGGCCACTGAGGCACCACAGTGGCGGCCACAGCTCCCTGCTCTTCCTCCTCCTGCCTGCCCAGGTCCGGTTAACGTCCTTGGCTTCTATCTCATCTTTTTCGGCTGCGATTGACTCTCTCTAAATCTGATCTTTGCCACCTTGTGCCTTCTTGTCTCCCACCTCTCCTCCCACCCTGGCCCATTTCAGACACAGCGGGCCGGCAGGTCAGGGCTGAGGCTGGGGTGGGGGTCAGGGGACCAGAAGGCTGGGCCATAGCTGCCAGCAGCCTCAGCATCTGCAAAACGAGGGGGTGAGAGCTGATCTCCCTAAAGCATTGAACGCCTGATGTCCTAGGAATGTCTGAAGCAGTGAGCCTCGCGGCTGAGCCAGAGCCAGAGCTTGCTGCCCTGTGGCGGTTTCTTCCTCACTGTGACTTCCTCCGCCACAACTGCCTTACAGCCCCAAGTCTGCATCCCCGGCACAGACTCCCCTCCCATCGCACTGCCCCCTGCCTGTCTCTCTGGAAGTGCTTTAAGATCGGCAGATCCAAAGAGGAAATCGTTATATCACATAAGCTTCTGATTCACAGTGTTGCCAGAATGCGCGTGCAGAACACAGTCACGCTTGCAATTTTGATCATGTCACTTTCCACTTAAAACCACTTCACCAGGAGAAAATCCCCAGAAAACCAGGCTTGTTGTGGCCTGGGCCTCTAGTGACCTGACCCCAGATGCATCTATCTTGACTCTCCACCTCCCGAGACATCACACTCCAGCCAACTCTAACTGCTGAACACACCTTGATATGCCACACGCCTGTGTCTTTGCATGTGTTCTCCCCAGTATGGAAGGTCATTCTCCCCCAGCCCCGCACCATGTTTTCCTGAGCAATTCCTTCTCGTTCATCAAAACCCAGCTTATCACTTTTACGATGAAGCCTTCCTGGGCATCACTTGTCCCAGCTAATTGATCATTCCCTCTCCTCTTTGCCATCCCGGACCTTGTGAATACAGGTTTTATAGCTTTTATCAATTAGTTGTTATCAGTTTATAGGTCTGTGGACAGCCCATCTGCTATAGATCTTTTGGTCCCAAATTTCTATAGCATGATGCCCAGCACTTCTTAAGTGCTGAAGTTTCTGTTTTTTAAAACTGAACTCAGATGAGTCCCAGTAACTGACCTGTGGGGCTCACAGCCCTTTGACATCCCAGCCCTGCCCAAAAGTCAGGAGTCTATTTCCAGAGGGTTCCGCAGTGAGGGATGGCATCAGGAGCCTGCGTTCTGCTCAGCGTATGTCCTGTGTCAGGCGCGAGGAGTTTTGCAGTGAGCCCTTGAGCTGATCCAGAAGTTTGGAGCATTTATCACCCAGGACTGATGACCGCGTGTTTTGCCTTCCCTTTTTATGCCTAGAGATGAAGGAAGAAGTACAAGCTCATGTTACAAAGAGTATTTCCCTGGTTTATCAGCTCTCCCCCTCTCAGCTTGAGCTCAGAATAATTTCTTAGTTCTCAGCTTTTATTCCTCTGAT
Organism: Indri indri; assembly: GCA_004363605.1. NCBI lineage: Eukaryota > Metazoa > Chordata > Mammalia > Primates > Indriidae > Indri > Indri indri. The sequence continues at coordinate 61,315 of RJWJ010003022.1, read as the reverse complement.
CAAAGTGCCTGAGGCAGGAAGCACCGGGAAGGCAGGAGCATTTCTGGACGAATCCAATGCTCCCCTCTTCTGGGCTGTTTTAAGAACCTGCAGCCCAGTGTTCTCTGGTCAGGAAAGCGTGGCCGGGCTGGGGAAGGGTCTCCAAGGGCTTGGGGTCCCGGCTGCCCTGGGATTTCGGGGCGGCTGCCCTGCCTGCGCTGGGAGAAGATTAAAGCCCCCTTTGCCTTTCTTCACGCCTCCCTTTCCCGCTCTGCTCACTCAGTCGCTCTTTTCTCTCCAATGAATTAAACGCAGAAAATCCATGAGCAGGATTTCTCTCTTCAAAGGATCAAATAACCTCTTTTTTGATTCCCCTTAAAAATTTTTTTTTCCAAACTGCAAAAGGAAAACATGCAAACAGACTTCGAGTTAAAGGTGAAAGAAAGAAAGAAAAGTTGCAGCAAAGTAATTTCAACTTGAGAAGTAGAGCAGTTGAAACCCAGAAAAAAAATGTACACTCAGCAATATAGTTCTTTCCTACAAATTAATTAACCCAAAGTGCTTGTTTAATTAGTGTGAGGGGTAGGGAATTGAGTAGCTAACAATACCTCTCACCCAGTTTAGAATTATGTTCACAAAAGAATTTCCTCTTCCTTTCCTGAGAGGGCTGAGAAAGTTGCCCCCGTCCGTCTGGAATCAGCAGGCACCTTGCTGCTGGATACGTGTTTGCAGATGGGGTTGGCCTGTGACTCCCTGGCTGTGGCCAGTGCACAGGTGGGTCTCTGCAGCGTGAGAGCAGAGGCTGCTCAGCCCTGCTCTGGAGAAAGGGGCTCCCAGGGGCTCCAGAGACCAGGCCTCCTGGCCTCCCAGCCCTTCCCACTCCTTTGATATATACACGCGTTTCGAGTTTTCTGCTTTTGACATGAGCACAGCCATTGATCACCTCTCGGGGCACCAGGGGCGCTTGAGCCTGCAAAGCGCTCAGAGCTACTGTTTAAGACCCTGTGGCTGATGTTGTCCCAGGAGTCTTTGAGGTGGGGGCACACGGGGGCCATAGGCGGTGGGGGAAGGTGAGTTCCCAACCATTTTTTTCCTTTTTTCCATAGACTTCTTTGGTATCTGGGAATGCCTATGGATTCAGTCTCAGAATCATGTTTTTAAATGCACAAAATAAAATATGCAAGATTACAAAGGAAGTTAATTATATTGATACACACTTACCAAAATATAAAGAAAGCAAATACGTGGTACAGTCATACATGTGCTTCTTTATTAGCTCATTAGAAAGCAAGATCTACTTGTAGGTCTAATAACTATCGTATGCTTAAAATAAATAACATTTTGAGAAATCTGTAACAATCATTACATATTAAAAATATCTGATTTCTACTGCTGGTGAATTACAGGTATTGCTAAAACTACTGTGGCTTATTGCCCACATTCGTCATGGAAGGAAATGCTACAGTCAGAAGTTTGTGAAAGTAAGGGCAGATTTTTTTTCTCATCTAAGTTCATTGATCCTCTGAATTCTATCCATGGACCTTTGAGTGGGTCTCTACTGATGAATAAATGGGTTTCTTATGAGTCTAACTGAACCATCGAGGCTTCTACTGAATTCTTCTATAATCTCCTCTGTTTTGGGACAGTCTTTGCTTCTCTCTGGACACTCGAAGTCATTGAGGGTTGTGTTGTTACGGGGTTTGAAGAGGGTGGAAATGCAGTGAGAAACATCAGTGTGCTACGTGCAAGGTGAGAAGTACCAGATTGTTGGGCTGTGCTAGGAGGAAGGGAGTTGAGGAAGGACACACGAGCAGCTCGTGCCCTGTGCTTCCCAGAGGGGACAGGCTGGCTGCTTAAGAGGTAGATTAGCCAAGTCATGTGTAAGAGGGAGGTGACTTGGTCCCAGGCAGGGTGCAGGCGTCAGGGCCGGGGCATGTAGGCAGGTAAAGGGAGGTGGTTGGAGGTGGGCTGCCTAACCAGGAAAACCACCAGACCTGAATGCGAGGCCCTCTGGGCTGCAGGGGCAGAACGGGGCCTTTCCCTAGCTCATCAGGATGAGGCCCCATTGTTGGTGTTGCGAGTCCACGGATTCTCAGATACACCTAATCATATGGTTTGCGTTTTTGCTCTTTCGTGATTCTGCATGAGCCAGGTGTCAGTGTTGTCACGTGTGCTTAGAACATTTCACCCACTGGCCAAATCCTTCCCAGACAGCCCTCTGAGATTCTCCTGAGCAGCAGATTCTGGCATCACGAACAAACATCTCTAAGCCGATCGCTCATTTGCCAGTCTTTAGTGCTCTTGATAACTAATAATCTCTGAACAGAAAAAATAGTTCTGTCTTTCTTAGTTGCTATGCAGAGGGCTGGGAGTGGGTGATTGAACTTCTCTGCTTGAAGAGAAGTTGCTCCAGGTAAGATTTAATTTTACTAAAGAAAAATCCCAAAATGCCTTTTCTCCTCAAGTTAAGATTTTTTGTCCTTGAAAACAGAACCCACACAATACAGGTGAATGGTTCCCTAAAGTCTTTGTTCTTTAACAAAGACTCAGAGCTGAGTGCATCAGACCTGGGCTAACATCTGCAGGCAGAGGTATGAAATCCTCAATTTCTCCCTTTTGACAGGCAGCTCAGGCTCTTCCAGAGTGCCAGACCAAGCCCTAGTGACCATGCCCATCGCAGACGTGCTGGTGGGAGATTAGATGACAATCCCAGGTCAACCAGAGCTCTGAGGCCTGGCTCTTCCTCACGGGGGTCAGGGAGGGAAAGTGTGCAAGTGTGTGCAAGAGCTGACCCTGGACTTTTTTTGGCCACAGCCAAAGATGCAGAAGAGCTTGCTTTTTCTTCGTAGGTTATATTGCCCTTTTCTTCAGGAAATATTTGTAGCCATTTTCTATTCATGGTGCTGTGATAGACACTGTTGGGCAGGAGAGAAGGTGAACACCAGCATAAACCAGACACAGGTCCTGCCACCAGGAAGCAAGGCGTGATGTGGGAGGTAAGATGAGTGTCTGGGTTACTGCGAGAGGAGGGGCCTGAGAAACTGTCATATGAAAGGAGACAAAAATAGGCCACCAAGGTGACCTTGAGAACTGCAGCCCAGTTGGCAATAAAAGATGCCCAATTATGAAGAGAAAATTGCAGTGCCGCACTGGGTGACGCGGAGAAGCGGGTCAGGCAGGGTTTTCTTAAATGCTAATTACGCAGAGCCTCTAAACCTAAGGGACACATGTGGGTTTATCCTTTGTCCTTCGAACCTCTTCGATGTCAAAGCACTTTGTCAGAGCACTTTCAAGCATGTTGTTTTATTAGCCTTTTCTGATAAAACTATGAAATAGCAGGAATTATTATTCCCACTTGAGAGCAGAAGCTAGAGAACACAAGCTAGAGGCATGAACGCCTCTGCACCACGCCTGACGATCACCAAGCAGTAACTTGGGCAGGGAGAGTGAGGAAGGGAGCCACGAGTGGGTGCCCTGGAGTCTGGATTCCAGTCTTGCGGCCCTCAAGCTCTTGTCAGCCCTTGTTCTGTAGGGGTGAGGAGAGAGCCCGCCTCTAACAGGTTGGGCTGTGCCATCGCTAGCACTGTCATGCTCACTGCGTGTCTGAGGAAGAGAAGCAAGGTTGAGCTGAGGGCAGAATGGAAGATTCGTGAAGACCTTCTCCTAAGAAGGAGGACAAATTCAATAGTATCTTTGGTACCTGTTGACATCTGGCTCCTCCCCTCAATTCTTAATTCCTATCCAGGTGTCACGTGATCATGTCTGTAGTGTAACTTCTCAGCATTATTTACCTCTCACTTTGGATGTCTTATCAGAAAAAACCACCCCTCCCCAAGCCAAGAAGTGGTAATGGTGGAACAATGGGTGTGACGGAGGCAGCAACCCTCCCACTGTTTGCAAAACACTTTGAAAAAAATGTGGCATGCCTCTAATCCTAGCTTGGGTGAAGCACAGTCATAAAATGTAACCAAAATGTTTGTACCCTCATAATGTCCTGAAATGAAATGAATAAATAAATAAATAAAAATGTGCCCCACATAAGTTAAGTGTCCTCCAGTGAGAAAGTCGTTACTTTCCACCAACCATGTGATAAATAAACAGGTGAGTAAAACTTGGGCATTTGAAGGAAAGTGTGCCTAGGGAAATGGCAGGTAATTCAGGCCCTAGTGTCAGCTAGAAAGAACTAGAATAAGGTCAGTGGTCAGGCCAGCCAAGGGCAGGGTGAGGGTGAGGGGCCACGGCATTCAGATGCAAGTTCTTGCTGACAACTTCTTCCTTGGTCAACGTTGGGAACTTCCCACATGCATGATCTCCACTGTTTTGGCACTTGGTCACCCTTCATGCTCAACCTCTTCTTATTAGTTAATTTCATGCTTCTGATTGGAATTGCTGTGGGTGATCACTTCCGCATCTGCGGGTAAGCAATACAGGAACGGGTCTTGTCTTCACAACGCCACTTCCTGTCTTTGCTCACATAGCCTCTTTCTCCTGGATGTGCTCAGCACTCGCCCAGCCCATCAGAGGGCATTTCGGGGCCTGGGATGCCTGGACAGGAGGTCCCAAAAGAAAAACACTTCCTAATTTGTATTTTAGCTAACATTTATCCAGCACTTAATATGCACTAGTCATTGTTCTAAATGTTTTATAAGTATGAATCATTTAATCCTCACAACTCTCATAATCCCCATTTAAAAAAATGAAGAATGAAGGAACTAAGACCCAGGGAGGTTGAACAACTTGGCCATGGTCACACAGCTATCACACAGCAGAGGCAAGATTCGAATCCAGGCAGTCTGGCTCTAGAACAACTCTGCTCAACACAAATAAGATGGGAGGCACAATGGCCAGCCCTGTATGTGATCTAAAATTTTCTAATTGTTACATTAAAAAAATTAAAAATAAACAGAGAAATTAATTTTAATAATTTATTTTCCTTAGCACATCTAAAATGTTATCATTTTGACATGTAATCAATATTGAAAATTATCGTGATATTTTATATCCTTTCTTTCCTACTAAGCCTTCAGAACTCAGTGTATATTTTGCATTTACAGCACAGGTCAATTCAGGCTAGGTTCATTTCCAGGGCTTAGTAAGCACATGTGGCGAGTGGCTGCCATACTGACAATGCTTGTCTACGTCTTGCTTCAACAGTGGGCTATGATGCCCCTTGGCTAATCTGTCCATGGGACTCAGAAGGACCTTAGAGGTGGGGCTACTGGAACGATCGCTGGATAGCACAGACGCAGGAAGAAATGCAGTGGGAGACATCCCAATGATATACCAGGACCTCCACATCAAATGGAGCAACCTGAAGATTACTATTCCCTTGAGAAATGGAAGAAGGCTCTCCCTGCAGTTCATGGGTATTCTGAGAGCTGGGAAAGTGTATTCCCGAAGGCTGCCCAAACCCAGAGTGTGCAGCAGATGCCCAGGACACAGGGAAGAGCATCGCTCATTAAGAGACACCATGATGGATCAGCCACACCCATAAGGCCAACACTATGGCAAGAAGAGAAGGAAAACAGGGAGCGTCTTCGACTTTCTCTAGTCACTACTACAACATCTCTACCTTTGTCTTTTGTTGATTAGTCTGTTGTTATTTATTTGCTTGTCTTCCATTTTATTCCTTAAATAGACCAGATGTAGTTTGCAAAGATAGCTGGATTATGGCAAGATGACATAAAAAAAAACTCTAAAAAATGAGGCAAAGAAGTAAGAATAGGAAAGATGAATGAAATCAAGTATGAGGTTAGTTCAAAATATGTATCTCTTAGGGTCTCACACATTTGCTAAAGATGCGCTATACTGATTTGAGTCTGAGCTTCCCAGTAGCCTAGGCAAGGAGGGAAACACAATAAGTTACATTCATCACAGAGTAACCAAACAAAAACAAAGCAGGAGCTGAGGAGGAACATCACTGTTTTAGATTCAGAGGCCTGTGGGAGATTTTTCTCCTGGACTCCTCTTGAGAAAAAATAAAAAATCACCCGGTCTTAATGCTGTCCTCAGCAGCACGTTAGGGAACATTGATGTACAATCCTCCCTACCCTCCCACATGCATGACATTTCCTTTCTTGCCTCTGTTTAGACTGAGGGCACACTTCCTCAGTATTCTGCAGCTATTCTGTAGCCAACACAATGTTCCCCAGAGACTCAGCACTCAGGTGAACTGGCTTAATCTGGGGTCTGTTTAAATGATTTAGAGCAATGCAGTTCCAGGGGAAGGACTGCTGAAAGTTTGCCAAAGCCGGTTTCCTTCCCTCCAGGGCACTTAGCGTGAGCACTTTTCTTGGCCTTCCCTGTTGCTGGGCATGGACTTGAGACTGAAGTGAGCAGAAGTGGCCGGGTGGTAAATGCGTTCTCTCCACAGTCCCTTTCTCCATCTGCTGCCTGGGAGGAGAAGGCCATTGGACCCAAAGGGTGGTGGAGCCGCAGGGAGGAAGCAGCTGGGCTCCTGGAGGCCTGGTGGAAGAACACCCAGTCAGAGAACCTTAATTGGACTATGACGCACATGAGAAACCAACTTCTGCCGTGTCAAACAACCAAGAATTCAGGGTTTATCTGCCAGAGCAGCTGACGTTATTTTAACTAATACAATTCCCCACTGGGAAATACTCCTTAAACAGAATTCCTCTCAACCAAGAGGAATGGGAAGGTTTGAGTGACACCAAGTTCAAGGTTATATTCCCTGACAACTACCAGGAGTACAAATATTCTCTGTTGCAGGGAAGCGGGGAGGTGTAGAGCCTTATGTTTTAACAGTCACCCAAGGTGGGAGTAAGATTAACATACTCTTGTCAAAATTGTGTCACCTTACAAGAACTCCTGCCTGAATAGAAAGCTCTTATATCTCCTTTTGGAGATAAGCCAGGCTGTACCTGTGGGTAAGGCCAAGATTCTCCTCAGAAAGTCATTTTGGATCTACCTTAGCACATAGGGAAAATGGTAATCGTGGCCACACAGTTTTAGACAGTGAAATTTGCTGGAGTCGTTTTTGCCTGAAAGAAAATTTAAAGCAGCTGTAACCCTCTGACTGTCGAGGCCATGAAAACAAAACAAAACTGGGACAGTGGTCCTGAACTAGTCCTCCTCGTCTTCTTTTTTTATTTTAAAAGCACTTTATTGAGGTGTGATTTTAAAAGCACTTTATTGAGGTATGTAAAAAGCTGTACCTATTTAAGGTATACAATGTGATGAGTCTGGGGAATGAGTAAATGCCCATAAAACCGTCACCACCCTCAAGGCTATAAACATGTCCATCACCCCCAAAAGTTTCCCTACCTCTTTATTATTATCGTTTTTTTGTGGTAAGAACACTTAAGACCTACTGTCTTAGCAATTTTAAGACTGCAGTTGAGTGATAGGCACTCTATGGCATAGTAGATCCCCAGAGCTAATTTATCTTTTATAACTGAAACTGTACCTTTGACCATCACCTTCCCATTTCCTCGCCCCCTAACCCCTGGCAACCACCCTTCTGCTCTCTGCTTCTGTGAGTCTGACAATTTTATATTCTCTGTATAAGTGAGAGCATACAGTATTTGTCTTGCTGGGTCTGGCTTATTTCACTTGGCATAATGTACTCTAGTTCCATCCATGTTGTTGCAAATGGCAGGGTTTTCTTCTTTTTTAAGGCTGAATAATATTTTATTGTATACATACATCATATAGTCTTTATCCATTTATTTATCAGTGGACATTTAGGTTGTTTCCATATCTCAGCTACTGTGAATAGTGCTGCAGTAAGCATGGGAGTGTAGTTATCTCTGAGATTCTGGTGCTGATTTAAATTCCTTTGGATAAATACCAAGGACAAAGCTGGAGGCTTCACATTTCCTGATTTCAAATTATATTGCAAAGCTATAGTGACCAAAACAGCATAGTGCTGGCATAAATATAGACACATAGCCCAATGGAACAGAATAGAGAGCTCAGAAATAAACCCAAGTATATGAGGGTAACTAATTTTTAGGGAGGGTGCCAAGAATATAAAATGGCAAATGTTCTTCTTCAATAAATGGTGTTGGGAAAACCAGATATCCATATGCAAAAGAGTGAAATTGGACCTTCATGCATACACAAAAACAAGTCAAAATGGATTGAAGCCTGAACTGTAAGACCTGAAACCATGAAACTCCTAGAAGAAAACACAGGGGAAAAGCTCCTTAGCAGTGGTCTCGGCAATAAAGTTTTGGATACAACACCAAAAGCACAGGCAACAAAAACAAAAATAAACAAGTGGGATCGCATCAACCTGAAAAGCGTCTGTTCAGCAAAGGAAACAATCAACACAATGAAAAGACAATGTATGGTATGGGAAAAATATCTGCAAACCGTATATCCAATAAGGGGTTAATATCTAAATTATATAAAAGAACTCATATGACTCATTAGCAAAAAAAAAAACAAAACAAAAAAATTATTTAAAAATAGGCAAAGGATCCAAACAGACAAAGAAGACATACCAATGGCAAACATCACTAATCATCAGGGAAATGTAAATCAAAAGCACAATGAAATATGGCCTTGTGCCTATTAGGACGGCTATTATTAAAAAAAAACACAACACCACAAAAGGCAAGTGTTGGCAAGGCTGTGTAGAAAAGGCAGCCCTAGCACACTGCTGATGGGAAATGTACATTGTTACAGTCATTATAGAAAACAGTATGGAAGTTCCTCAAAAAATTAATACCCTGTGATCCAGTAATCCCACTTCTGGTTATTTATCCAAGTCCCCTTCTCACCCAGGGCTTTAATGTCCAAGCACGATGAATGGTAAATGCATGTGATGGGCCAAAACTGCAATTCTACAATCTACGTGTATGATGCCAAACAAACTTTCTAAAGTATTTACATATAGCGTGTCTGTAATAAATCCAAATCTCTTCCTATGGTTCTTGCAAAGTATAAGCATGTGAGGACCAGCCAAGGTGGCAGAACAGGCATTCCTAGCTGCCACACCCATTATACACAATGTGACAGTTATTATATTTACAGCCCAGGTTCTGGGGGCCAAGATCGGGGGGCAATGGTACCCTGCTTTTCCCAAAATAGCACGGTGAGTACGCAGTTGATCACTGATGGATGGGCGTTTCTGTTGCCATCACACTAAGTGCTAAAGGAGGCTTCAGGTTTCTGGGCCCTGTTGCTGCGCAGGACTGCTTTGCTTCTGATGAGAGTTTGTCACTGAGTCATCTGCAGAATTTGGTGATCTGCCCAGGAATGAGCTCATAAATTCTCCAGATTCCAGCAAACACATGAGCAACAGCATTGAAAGACCCAAGCAACAGCACCGGCTGGGGTCAGCTGCTGGGCCGGGGCTCCTGCACTGTGGCCTGAGCAGCGGATGCCTCCCCCTGCCCCCTGCAAAGGGACACAACTATCTTTAATTTCAAACTTCACCCTGACTGCACAGGACCTGAGTCTTTTGTTCTTAGAGCAGATAAAGCCAAACTCTGGCTAAAGGTTCAGAAATTCACAGTGAGGAATCCCAGATTTGAGTTTTTTACTCTCATTTGAGCTTTGAGGCATAGTCATAAATCATCTTGGATTTGTGTTTTACAGTTTTCCCTTTCTGGAAGGTTTTAGGGTGGGTTGGAAGTGTGAGCAGATGCTTTCTGACTGTGGAGGTTGGGGGCTGGGGGAGCTGGGGTCCTGGGAGCGGGGAAGTCTGTGGTTCACAGCGCCTCTGACCTAAGCTCCGGGCTGTGACCTGGGGTGCTACCGAGAGAGGGGCTTTATTCCTCCCTGCCTCCCTCGACCAATTGTTATCCTCATCTGCAGGACCCTGAAGGAGGCACGTGTGTCCAATTATGAGGATGCCCCAGGAGGCCCCTAGGGCAGTGCCTCTTCATCAACTCATTAGAAAGCACAGGAAGCACCTGGGTGTCTTGTAAACGTGCAGCTCCTGAGTCAGCAGGTCCGGGTTGGGGCCTGAGACTGCACGTCTAACCAATGCTCAGGGGACGCTGACACTGCTGGCCCAAGGACCACACTCTGCATAGGAAGGGCCCAGAGGATTGTGCTACATGTAAAGTGACGTTTGGACAAGGAGTACGTCTGTGCAGCTCGCCAGAGCCTACAGTAGGGGGGCCGCGGGGTCTTCTGTGGCAAGAACAGTCTGCCTTTGGTCTGAGTCTAAGCGAGAGTGTCCGGGAGAATGGCTGTCTGAGGCCTGTGAAGGACACCCCTGGTGGGCTTCCTTCCACTTGCCTTGGCTTTGCATTTTTATGCCTTTGCTTTTACAAATTTGGAGGGGCCTTGCTGTACCTTGTGTTTGAGATAGTGTTCAGCAAATCTGAGAATACAAGCGAGCTGGCAAACAGGTAGAAGAGACTGCGTCAGGGCAGAAGGGCTGGTATCCATTCCCTAATGGGCCTCTCGGGTCAAAGCCCAGCTCATTCTTGTCCCCCATCCTCCAGGGATGCCGACGGGGAGGATGCCTCCACTCTTGGAGAAGCTTGGCTCCTTGCATCCCGACACGTGCGTGTTTTCTGTTTTATGGGAAGAAATGTGTCTTGGCTGGAGGCCCACGTTTCGTTCCAGCACATCCTTTTTACCAAAAGAGCCGTCCCCGGAGCTGCCAACAGTGTTTACGAGAAAGCCGTCCAATAATACTTTGGATGTGAGAGCATGGCCTGACCTCAGACGTGGCCTTCCCCACCCCGTGAACCATCCATCAGAAAGCTGGCACATGGTGTTGGCGTCTTTATTTTTACCCCCAAATGTAAAGATAGTTTCTTTCATTCTTTCTTTCTTTTTTATCCAGCTGGGAAAACTCCTGTCAGCGGATGCAGTGTCCTTTCCAGATTCAATATTATGCAAACTGCATATTGGCGAATGGAGTAAACAAATATGTCCATGAAGCTTCCTGATGCACAGAGAGGTGGGGCTGTGCCCATGCACAGGCGTAGACCTGCCCCTCTGCAGGGAGCCGCCAAACCTGTTTTCTGCCAGCCCTCTCCTCTAGAACATGTGGCTGGAGTCGGAGAGCCTGGGACGCTGGGCCATCGTCATGCCCATCAGCAGAGGACAACTGGCAGTCACACAGATCTAGGGGTGGCTGTAGGCCAAACCGGAGCCGTCGCTGGCTGGGTGTGGGGGCTCCGGGGAGGGTATCAGAGGAAGCTCGTGCCCCAGCCAGTCCTGTGGCTGCTTTGGGCCCTGCCTCTCCTTCTGCCCCACCCGTGCGGCTCCTTGGCCACGGGAATGTTGAAGCATTTTTACTTTTCAACTCTGTCTCTCCAGCCTGGCAGACATGGATAGGAGGCGATACCACACATTAAGTCTTTCTGGCAGAGAGAACTTGGCCAAGTTCCTTTCCCACCACGAACCTGAGTTTCTAGGCCTGGAGAGTGTTAACGCGGGTATGATGGACCAAGGCTGGTTTCAGCTCTGTGATTCTGCAACATGTAGGATGCTTCTGCGCTACGTTGATTCCTGACACGGTCCTATTGTAATAACGCGGTGACATTAAGTACCTTTTAAAATTTCCCTTCTAAGCAGATGAGGAAACAGATTTAAGAGGACAAGAGTGTTTTTTTTTTTTTTTAGGGTAGGCAGTGAATAAATGGAGAAGCCAGCATTTAGACCTAGGGCTGTCTTTTTAAAAATCTCATACTTTTTTTTGCAAAATGGTGCCATGCTTCCCCAAACACTCCTGAATTCAGAAAACAAACAAACAAAACAAAGGGGCAAGGACATCCAAAGGGTCCCTCTTCAAAGCCTGAAATGAAGTGTTTATCCATGCATTCTCCATGTATCACCTGTTCTACCGTGGCTGGCTTGAATGTTTTTTCTTGTAGCTCTGCCCCTTTTGTTTGTGACAGGGAATCTGCCCTTTTGGGAGAGCTGTATTTGCCTATCTGCTTGTTCCTTTGGACAAATAGAAATCAGTATGTCCTCTGCTAGCTTGTGCCGAGGCAAGAGCCCCTTCTCACCGTCAATCACCTCGTAGAATCTGGCTTTGCGGAAGCCATCGCTCAAGCAGACTGGGTTCAACCGCCACCAAACAGATTTGAAGTCTCAGAATTCCTGGGAACAAATATGTGCAGCCATGCTAGCTGGGTCCCTGATAAATAGGGCATGTTTTTCTTTATTGTGTTGGAAGGGAAATGAATTCTGAGATGTCAGGAGGAAATGGCCCCGGACCCAATTTCTCATCCCAATCAGTGTCCCTGGTGCCTGGGATGCATGCTGCCTAGCAGGTGGCTATGTCACAGGTGTACTTCTTCTGTGGAGACAAGACTGAGATTGAAACAGTATAACCCTCTCGCATGGGCAGCTCTGAAGAGTCTCTGCCGGCTCTCACAGGGGAGACGCTGGGAAGGAAGGTTACTTAGGTCACAGGAGGAACAACTAAGGCCAAAGCTTCCTGTGTTTGCTGATTAGACGTCTTTTTGTGGAGGCCGTTGACGCATTGGATACCCGTGATCTGATTTTTAGCACCTAACATGCATTTGATATTTCATGCAGGTCTTTCATTATTGAATTTCAAAGGGTTTTGGATCTCTCCTCTTTCTAGAATCTCAACTCCATTCTTTCTGGTAGGAAAGTGGGGAAATCAATTGACTAAAATATTCTTTGGCCATTCACCGTGCCCACTGAATGTTCAGATGCAGGGTCAAGAAAATCTTTCAAGAACACCCCAGGTAATACATTTTAAGGATTATTGTCAGGCTAGCTTATCTGAGTCCCCCTCTCTTACCCTCAAGGCTTCCAAAATAGATGATAGGGACTCGCACAACAGAGTTATACCAATAAATTTATTTAACAAGAGACACTAGTGAAAAACAACAAAAAAGAAACACTAGTGAAGTGATTGATACTCATATGTGCAATTGGCAAACTTATTTTTCCCATCACATTGCCAAAATTCCCGATCTTTTGCATGCCTTATCTGGCTTCCCATGGCAGAATATGTGGTGAACACACTTGTGCCTCCTGCTGCCATGTTTGTTCCCTGGAGATGGCTTTTCAGTTATGTTTCCTGTCTCTCCCATCCATGGGGGCAGTGGGGATTCCCATGTCATCCCCTCTTACCACAGCCAATAGTTCCCTGGGCACTTGCCCAAAAGAAATGGTTCTTGGGGTTTCCCGATCTCATGTCATGACACCACAAATTTCCCATGATAGGAAATTTCCTGGGCCTGTGTAAATCATCCCTATGGGCTTCCTGCCGTGGGGCCTTTGTCCTCGTCTGAAAGGTAAGGAGGTTCTAAGCCTCAGTCCAGGATAACAGACAGGACAAATCACAAAGTCACTGGAAGCTCCGAGAGTTTCTCTCAGGTTTGCTCTGAACACAAGAAGAAGGAGGTGTTCTTCTGTCTTGGAGCTGTGGCTCTCTGCCTTGCTTTTCCAGTCTATTGAAACTGCACAATTAAGGGTTCAGAGAAACCACATAACACACCCTGCTGTATTAAATGACAGTTGGTTAGCATCCACATAAAGCTACCAAAGGTTTACTTAGTAAGGGAGAGTCTCACAACCTTACTGAGTCTCAGCACAGACACAGCTGCCCTTGATGAATTGTAGGTCAAAATATCCCTGAGTATCTGCATTGTTTGTCAAAATTAAAAGTTCTAAGAGCTGAATTTTCAAATATACCTAATAAAAAGGAGGTGTTACCTGTTCAGATGACAAAGCAGAAATGCAGAAACAGTGATACAAGATCACCAAGAAATGTCATCTGGGAGAAGAGGAAGGACCAGACCCATGGCAGAACAAAGTTAAAGGGATCGGGAAAGACAGACCACGATGTCAGAGTGCAATGTAATGGATGCATCATGCTTTACAACGCAGTGCTCAGGTAAGTAAGTGAAGACCAAAGTGAAAGGAATGCGAGGACAGGAAACATAAGACGGAGCCGGAAGTAAGGTCTCTGCTCAGCTCCCATGCTGCACGTTCTACCATCCTGGACAGAAATGCTCGGCATATCTGCTCCTCCATTTCCCAGCAGCCGGTGATGAGGGACAGAGACTCAATTGCACACGTGGTCCCACCCCCAAACCAACAAAAGCAGAATCGTTACTCAGAAGAACCAAACAGATTCTGGGTTTGAGTCCAGAGACGAAAGCTCTTCACGGAGGCATGTGAAAGGTGACAGTGAGACACAGGGAACTGTGTGCTCCGTAACATTTAAGGGTAAGTGCCACAGCAAGTCTGAAGTCGTTCCTTATAACATCACTCAGCATAGGTGATGGCAGCACACCACAGCAAAGCTCCTGGAAGCGGTCCCCAGGGGAACGAGTGATGCAACACGGCCTCCTGGTTATGCGACAGTCTGGTTTGATTTGAGGGAAGTTCCCAGTCTCTGGAGGGAAGATGCCGTTCCGGTCCCCTCATCAACAGCGTTTCTTTCAACACCGAGCAACAGCGAGTTTGCTGTCCTTTCGTTACACTTTATACATTACTTTCAGAAGACGGTCACCCAGGCTGGATATTGCGGCAACAGCCACTAGCACCTGTTAGTCTGATGAGTGTAGTGACAGGCACAGTTGTGGGTGGAAGATGAACTGTGTGTAGACCAGTGTTCTTCTCTAAATTTGGGGCAATGGAGCAGCTAAAGCCACTTAAAACTATTCACTTACATAAATGTCTTACATTTTATGTGCAATTTATTTTTAAGTATATTATATATTTTGTGAACATGTAAGAGGCATTTATTTTTCCATTATGTTTTTTGAACTGGCTAATGCTGGCATAGAAATGTCATTCATTTCTAAATAAGCATTTAAAAAATACCTTATTTCTAATCACTTATCAGTTGATTCTCTCATCTAGATGAGTCATCCTCAAATGGTAATGATTGTACCTTCTTGTTTCTTGTGGTTAAAGATTCTTTTATTCTTTTCTTATTGTTTTTGACCTTATGACACTGTCTCCTTTGACTTAGCAATGTGAGGTTTTAAGTTTTCCCGTAATGTTGAACTTCCTTTGCATTCCTAGAGCAACCCTTGCTTAGTGAGGGAGCGCTATTCTTTTTACTTCGCATGATCCGGTTTGCTGTGGTTTTCTTTGGCTATCACAAGGTCATATTCCTCCCTAGACATGAATAGACAGGTTTTAGGCTGAGTGAGGGAAGGACTTATTCCTCTGACAGCCAAGAGACTGAGATCATGGGGCCAGGTGTCATGTCGGAGTGTGTGCCTGAGCCTGAAACCTCCTGGACGCAGCCACTTTGACAAGTGCAAGTTTTAGAGAAAACAGCCCGGTGTGCAAAAGGAAGGGCTGTGTAAGCAAAGAGCAGAGCTGGGAGCTCAGACTCTGAATGGTGGATCCTGAGAACTTCTATAGGACTAGCCTGGGTGGTGCATGCCTCAAGCACCCCATGGTGACAGAGGTCCGGGAGCACCAGACCACTGGTGCTAGTGTCTGAGTCAATGGTAAGCTTTGACTCATGGACAAGGTGACCCCTCATGCTGCTGGGTTACATGCTTTCAACAGAGATACCATGCGTGTGTGTGACTGTGTGTGTGTGTATGTGTGCACGCGCATGCATGTGTATGTGTGTATTCCTAGAATAACAGCAGCAGTACACTTGGCCCTCTGGTGGACTGATCAGATTTTCTAGCTTTCTTCTTTTTATAAAACTAGTAACCAGTACAGACTATTTGTGCACAGTAAGTGTTCTTGAGATTTTTGGAGTTTTCATGAAAGTGGTGCCCAGAGGGAAGTAAACGAGATGTTTTTGTGGTGGTGGGATGGGTAATAATAGTTATTTAAATTTGAATGTTAAAGTGTGACTGCGTTCGTTTGTTAGAGCTGCTGCAACGAAGTGCCAGAGACCTGGTGGCTTAGACAACAGAAATGTCTTTTCGCACAGCTCTGGAGCTGGAGTCTCAGATCGAGATGTTGGCAGGATTGGCTTCTTCTGAGACCTGTCTCTTTGGCGTGTAGATGGCTGGCGCCTCACTGTGTCCTCACATGGCCTTTTCTCTGTGCCTCTCTGTGTCCAAATTTCCTTTTGTTATAGGGCTACCACATATTGGATTAGGGCTCATCCTAATGACCTCGTTTTAACTGAATGACCTCTTTAAAGACCCAGTCTGCAAACATAGTTATGTGTACTGGGGGTTACAGCTTCAGTGTATGAATTTTGGGGGAACACAAACCAGACCATAACATCGACCACGTTTTTTATTACCAGGTTGGAAAACTGAAAAATAGGATTTATCTAAGCTTTTTGATTCTATAGGCAAATGAAATTAGACTGCATTTTTCTTTTTTTAAAGGAACTTTTTTTGCCAAATTTTAGATCAAGGTTATACTAACTTCTTAAATTAGTTGACAACTTTTCACCTTTTTCTATGCTCTGTAATGGTTTATGCAGGTCCACAAGGCCTGTCTTGGAAACTTTGGGTTGAGATATGTTTCCAAATTCAGGATATTTGGGTTTTAAGAAGGTGATAAAGTACATATATTATATACCAGTGGTCCTCAACCTTTTTGGCACCAGGGGCCATTTTCATGGAAGACCATTTTTCCATGGACTGGGGATGGGGGGATGGTTTCGGGATGATTCAAGCGCATTACATTTATCGTGCACTTTATTTCTATTATTATTACATTGTAAAATATAATGCAATAAATATACAACTCAGCATAGGTTGGGGACCCCTGCTATATATTACATATCTTGACCAGTAGGGTCTGGGACAGGAGTCAGGAATTTATAGTTAAAGCACGTTAATATTTCAAAGTATAATATGTAAACAATAAATGGAATAAACAAATTTTTATATATATATCCTCAAATAAATTCAGGTCAAATTTTGCTATTAAATGAGTTCCAGTCAGATTTTGCCTTCAAGTGTTTTATGAAAAAACTGTGTTTGCAGAGTGTTTGGGATTTCAGAATTATAAATAAAGGATTGTGGATCTGGGTAGCATTGGGATTTTCTTTCCCCTGAGAACATGCAAGTTTTACCTGGGTACAGATTGCTTTAAAAATAAATATATATTATACACACATACATACATACATATACATATATCATAACATATATTGTGATGGTTGAGTTTGTGTCAACTTGATTGGGTAAGGATGCCCAGCTGAGAAAAGCAGATCGCCCTCACCAATGTGGGTGGGCATCTTTTAGTCCATTGAGGGCCTGAGCAGCACAAAGAGGGAGACGAAGGTGAGCTGCTCGAGCTGGGCCATCCATCTTCTCCTGTCAGCGGACATTGGTGCTCCTGGTCCTTGGGCCTTGGATTTGACTAAGACTTACATTTCAGCTCCCCCATTCTCCGGGCCTTGGACTCATATTGGGACTTAAACCTTCGGCTTGTCTGGCTTTCAAGCCTTCCAGCTGGGACTGGAATTACACCACCAGCTTTCTTGGTCCTCCAGCTTAGAGAAAGAGATCATGAAACTTCTCAGCCCACGTAATCATATCAGCCAATCCCTCATAATAATAATCTTTCTATATATCTATATTTTTATTATTGGCTCTGTTTCATTGGAGAACCCGAATGCATTCATACACAATATACATATATATGTACATGCATATATTCTGTTGCAACTCTTTCAGGTTGTTTATGATTAATGAACTACTTGGGTTGTTTAGGTCTTGAATCAACTTTGCTAATTAACAGATTTTCTAGAAACTCTTTTTTCATAGCAATTTTAACATTTATTTGTAGGATTGAAATAATACTCATTTAGTTTTTAAAAAGTAAACTTTGTAATTGCTTTAACTATAAATGATTTAAATGTGATTAAATCACATTTTTATTTCTAGCTTTTTTTCTTAATTATATCACCTATACATTTTTCTTAAAGTCAACTCTTGGAATTATTCATTTCTGGAGATTTTATTCTAAAAACCATTCATTTATAAAAATCTTTATTTCTTTTTTTTAAAAAATTCCTCATATCATTGTGCTCTTTTTTTTTTTTTTTTGACTTCTTGAGGTAGATGCTTAGTTTATTTATTTAATTCCTTATGGAAGGAATAAAATTGAGCCTCAGAATTTTTCTCAGCACTACTTTGGTCTCATTCTGTAAGTCTGATGTGCAGCGATAACCTGCAGGCTTAATTAACTCCAAAGGCCAGTGTCTCCACCCTTTCTGCTGACCCCATCTCCTCCTGCCATCTTCAAAACTCACCACTATTGATTTCCCTTTTCTTTCGTGTTTGTTCATCCTCTTCCTTTGATTGTAATCCTTTCCACTGGCTTTTTTTTTTTTTTTTTTTTTTAACAAAATCTCATTCTCTCCTGTTAAAAACCCCCAACAAACAAAAGCCTTCGTGGGTTCTGCGCTTTCCTCTCGCAGCGAAAATGTCAAGAGCAGTGACGCGCCGCATTTGACTTCGTGCCCCCTGCAGGTGGAACAGTTTCCGTGGTGACAGGGTCCCATCAGTGGCAATGGCTGGGGGTGGCTGGAGTAGAGAGAAGGTCAGTGAAGAGGAAGACGTTGAGAGAAGGAAACCAAGGGACCAAGAGGTCGCAGTGTTGGGTCAGGATCTTGGATTCATCCGGAGGATGGAAGGACTCGCCGTGGGGGGCAGAAAGCTTGAACGAGAACGTGGAAGAGAAAGAGAAGAAGGCGGATTCGGGGGAGGAGAAGGAAGTGAGTGTAGAGCAGCTTTGTGCCATCACCAGAAGAGCAGCAGTTGGGGTTTTTTTTGTGCATTTGTTTCCTTTAAAAATAATCTATTGAGATGAAATTCACAGAACGTAAAATAGACTATCTAAAAGTGAACAATTCAGTGGCATTTAGTACATTCACAGCGCTGGGCAGCCACGTTTCTATCTAGATGCTTCTGTCACCCCAGAGTAAAGCGCCCTCCCCTCAGCCCTCCCTGGCCCGTTTCCAGCCAGCCCCTGGCAGCTGCCAAGCTGTGTTTTGTCGCTATGGGTTTATCACTTCTGGGTATTTCATGTAAATAGTATCATACAGTGTTTGACCTTTTGTGTCTGACTTCTTTCCTTAACACAACGTTGGGGCATTAATCTGCATTCTAGCATGTATTGGTATTTTTGAAATTTATCCATTTTTTTATTTTGGTAAAATCATACAACATAAAATTTGCCAGCTTAATGTTTAAATGTATAGTTTGGAGGTATTGAATATATTCATAATGCTGTGTAATGCTTTTGTTTTTGGTTTGGTTTGGTTTGTCTTTTAGGAAAGTATGCTTTGTCTTAATTCTATCTTATTTTTCTGTTTTCTCGTATTTATGCCTCCTTTTTGGCAGGGGGTGGTGGTTGTTTTGTTGTTTTCTTTCTTCTTCTATGTGGTCTGTATTTTCTGATTTCCTTTCTGAACATTTCTATGGAATAAGAATGCTTTTAAATTCCATTAATGGTTATATTAATTAAAATACTTTATATATCACTTATTATCAGTGCCAAGTATCTATTAACCGTCTGCGATCTAAGATGATGAGAGATGCCTGTTATTATTAATACTTCTCGTCCCACCCTCTGTTGCCCCTGTTCCAACCCTTCAGCCCCACTCTGGGGTATATGTTGATAAACTGTTACTTCTTACTAAGTTTCTTGTTGTTAAACTGATTTTTTTACATTATGTATGTTCTACCAGAAGGCTTATCTATGACGTTTGTGTTCTGGTATGTGACTACATTTGTCACAATTGTACAGAACTACTTGTTAGTGTAAATGCTTTCAAGTGCTTACCTGGAGAGCTAGCAAGGAAAGGGCCAGAGAGACAGACAAGCTTGGATGGCCTTCGGGGCAAGAGAGCTTGGCCCCAGCCCCAGACCAAGCCCCTTGGGTGCTTCATGGGGACTTGGGAAAGGAGCTTCTCTTCTTCTGTCTTATCTGTCCACATGTGGTATCCTTGGCCACATCACTTACTCTGTCTACAATGATAGTGGACCTGCCTATAGGACCAGAGGCTAAAAATGACACCAATGTTAGCCATGCCTGGACTTTAGCCACCACCCATCTTAACTGAGGGCAGAGCCCTGCAGAATCTCTCTAACTTCCTTACCCTGGGTTTCAATCCTGCCCATTTTTCCCCCCTACAAGATCCATAAGACCCTTTCGAGGTAGATTTGATTTTGGATCATTGGCCCATGAGTACTGTCTCAGTCCATTTTCTGTTGCTATAACAGGATACTACAGATTGATCAATTCATTAAAAAAAAAAAAAAAAGAAATTTATTCCTTATAGTTCCACAGGCTGGGAAGTCCAAGGTCCAGGGACCACATCTGGCGAGGGCCTTCTTGCTGCGTAATAACACAGTGGAGGGCATCACATGGCAAGAGGGTAAGAGCATGCATGTCAGCTCAGGTCTCAATTCCTCTTCTTACAAAGCCACCAGTCCAGCCATGGGGGCCTCATCCGATGATCTCATCTAATCCTAGTTGCCTCCCAGAGGCCCCACCTCCAATCAACATATGAATCTGAGGATTAAGTTTTTAATGCGTGAAATTTGGGAGGCACATTCAAATCCTAGCAAGTACAGTTTGTTAAGAGTTAAACACTCTCCTAGGAGCACTCCAGGTATTTTTCTAGGCTTTTAAATATATATACGTACTTTCTTCCATCTTTATTTGGATTGATATATGTTTGAGAAGTTTCCTGGTAATAATCTGCCGATGTCCTAGGAGGTCGGCAGTACTCTGAGTGGGGATGTCAGGGGTGTGCACCTGTGGACACACCATAGGAACAACGGTGAGCACCTCTGGTATGCCTTTATCTCACTGGTGTCCTAGCTGGTTACAGTCCCCATAGGAGACACAGTAAATGTCTGGATGAACCAGGTGCCAAAGGCACTTCAGATGTTCCCTGGGATGCCGTAAGGTCTCATTCTGAGTGGGGCTGTGTTAGTGAACTGCTCTCATTCAGGCCTGTAGGCTCCCTGAGTGCAGGCCAGCTCTTAATTCTTCCCCATGGAAAGAACTTGAGCCATAGGACAAAAGCTCAAGTTCACATTTGGCTTGCAACATGTTCATGTTTGAGTTGTTTTTAAGAGTTTAAGAAAACATATAGGTTTGGATCCATTGGAATTGATTTACTAGTTTGGAGTTCTGTACTCTTTTTTTTCAAAAAGAGAGAGAGTGTGTGTGTGGGTGTGTGTGTATTTCCTGTGCATAGACCCACTCATGCTATTTAACTTCAGAGTTGGTGGCTGCATCGGACAGCAATACACCTGTCAGTGTGGTCCATGGCCAGGCAGCATCAGCATCACTTGGAAGCTTGTTTGAAATACAAATTCTGGGGTCTCAATCTGCACCTACTGAATCAGAAACTGAGGCTAGGGCCCAGCAATCTGTATTTCAGCAAGTCCTTCAAAAAGATTACGGTGCGCATTAAAGAATGAGAACCACTGTTTAAAGATTGTCTAGTCTGCCCTTCTCAATCTGTATGTAAGACCCTCCCGGAGGGGAAGTAAGTGATTTACCCAAGATCACACGTGGGGTCATAGTGAAGACTAGAATCCTGGCACTGCACACGAAAGCAGCTGACATCAAGTCTGGTGTAGAGGAGACAGTCAATAAATTAGCTTTCCTTCCTCTTGCTTCTGCCTCTCCCTGGGGCGGCAGGGCACAGCCAGCTGGGAATGTGTTGAGGTCTCTCAATGCTCTTCTTCCTGTCTTCTCAATTCAAACGCAATCCACAGAAAGACCCCAGGCAGCTGCTGTTAACTCCTGTGTATCCAAGAGCAAGCCGTTTTGTCCCTCTGGGCCTCAGTTTCCCCACTGTCGTAATGAGGACATGAAGAGTTGGCCTGGCTCTCTAAGATCCCTTTCAGTTCTGACTTTCTGCGGCTCTGTGACAGGCTGTGACACACACACATCTGCGGGCGGCTATCAGCAGCCATCTGGCAATTAGCAGGCTCTGGGGCAGCTAATCCCACTCTGAGCTGGATTAAAGCAGAAGTTTAAAACGTGGAGATAGGCAGGTGATTTCTGTTTGAGTCTTT
This sequence comes from Indri indri, assembly GCA_004363605.1. Lineage (NCBI taxonomy): Eukaryota > Metazoa > Chordata > Mammalia > Primates > Indriidae > Indri > Indri indri. Next base: position 39,431 of record RJWJ010003022.1, on the reverse strand, counting down.
GGGTCCTGCTGTCCCTGGCAGCCTGGTGACGGAGGACAGAAAAGCTGATTTCCTCCCTTATCTATCTTGGGAGGCTCAGTGGAGCCAGATCAGCTTTCCAGAGGGGCACCCTGTCCTGGAAGCTGTGCTGGGCTGCAGGAGGTGCCAGGTGGGCTCCAGCAGCCGAGCCCCAGCAATGCAGGGCATGGGTGGGCTGGCCGGAGGGGGGGCGGAGCGAGCCCAGTTCTGTGTCCAGTGCTGCATCGCCAGAAGCAGGTGCAGTGCAGAACCTGGGGCGTCGAGGCTGGAATCGCTTTGAACCGCAGCTCCCAGATGCCATAAAGGGCCTTGGGGTGGCAGCTGACAAGCTCTCTAGCTCCTCTGGGGTGTCCTCTCATTAGGCAACATGGTCAGAAACCAAGCCCATGTGTTTGTTCATAGCCTGAGGAGATAATTAACTTATCTCCACAGAGGGCCTTGATTACATTCCTAGCATGAGCAGAATGAGAAGTCTGAACTTGGAAACGCTGGTGGTGGGGGGAGGTATCTGCAATGGTTGGCTGAGGAGCCGTTTGTTCCGAAATTGGGCGAGTAATCAAACAAATGCCTCTTTTCCTAATTGTTGATAAAAATCAGCTACGATGACAGATCCAGAAACTCACTCCCGAGACAACACATTACTTAAGGTGAGCATGCATCTGAATATGTTAGGATGATCTAAAAACATTTCCCATAGCTTGAGTTTAGAAACAAATTGTGTGCATTGTGAATTTTACGTAGGGCTGGACATAGGGAGTGAGAGTGACTGCCTGCATTTTGTGGATGGTTTGTTACGACTGGCAGGAACCACCTTTCACAAATAATCACTCAGGTTAGATATCTTGTCGAGCACCTACTGTGTATAGCTCAGCGCTAGGTGCTGTGGGACTAAAGCAGAGAGGTTCTGTACCTTTGAGGAATTTACTGCTTATCCTAATGGAAAAATTTTATGAAATATCCTTGAACCCTGAGTTGCGCAGTTCATTCTGTGAGGGCTGTGGGTGTTCATTGATGGAGAAGTCAGAGTGGACCAGAAAATAATAGCTAATGCCCATGTCAGGCACAGCGCTGATCATTATCCAACTTAATTCTCCCAACAATTTTGTGAACTGGCTGCTATTATTATTCCTGTTTTATATGTGAGAAAACTGCAGCCCAGAGAGGTAAGGTATCTGCACCAAGATGGGTAAGAAGTGAACCAGAAGGTGCACCGAGGTTTGAGGACGTGTAAGAGCCCATGCTGTCTTTGCCGAGGCTGCAGAGATCGGCTTGCAAAAGCTGCCTCCGCCCTGCACCGGTGCCCTCGGCCACACTGCCTCTTGCTAGTGCTGGCGCACACTAGGTTGGTTCCTGCCTCAGGGCTTGTATCTCAGCTTCACGAGCTCTTATCTCAATGCATAGCTTTCTGCTTCTCATTATTCAGGTCTCTGATTAAACATCTCCTCCTTACAGAGACCTCCTTTGGCCGTCCTATCTAAAACAATCCTCCCCTCCTTCACTTTTGAATCTTTTATTCTATTCATTTTTGTAGTATCCACCTTTACCCGAAATTAAGTTATTTATATATTTGTTCCCCATTTGTTGTCTGACCGATCCTCTTAGCAGATGGTGAGATGATCTTGTAGTTCTTAAAGCACTGTGATACCGAGCTTTCCAGCGATGTAGTGACAGGCAGTTTCGGTGCTTTTATTCCCACGTTTTGACAAGGATGCTGAAGCTCAGAGAGCTGAAATGACTTATTCAAGGTCACACGCTAGTGGATGGCAGAGGTAGAATTACAACATGGATGGGCCTTCTGACACCTGGTCCGGTGTTACTTTACCTGTACTGAGAAAGACCCATCCCACGTGACACAGAACCACCTATGTCATTCATTAATTTAGAGTCCTGGAAATGATGCAATCACTGAATCCACCAATGGCACTGACTTAAAGTTCTTGTGAGTTCTTTCTCCTCTCCCTTTTCCAAGACTTCAAGTCAGGTGAGACAAAATAAGACAACCCTGGTTGATGAGAAATTAGATTTCTGAAGATCTGAGACAGAGCAACTGATGAAACAAAGAAAGCATAGACTGTTTTGCTAATTAGTTTATATGCCCACCTTACTCCATAGAGTTTCTGTCTGGCTACAACAAATACCTAGTAAGATATGATACATAAATAAGAAGTTAAAGGAAGAAAGAAAAACTAGCTGGAAACATAGCATGGTCCAGGAATGAGACCAATAATGCAAACTTTAGAGACCTACCACAGTGAGTTGGACACAGCTTAGGTTCTAAGTTTTCTGAGATGTATAATGAAAAGAAAAAAAAAAAAACTTGGCTGTTACATAATTCAAAACATCTTTCCATAAAAACAGAACAATTAGAAAAAAACCAGCCATTTAATTTTCTAAACCAGAGGTTAATTTTTCTTGAAAGGTAAGCATCTGGTAGATTGTTTTTTAACTCTGCTAAGTCTATGACATTTTTGACAGCAATAGAAACCTCGCCCTTCCATTGAGAATTATTGGTGCACAGAAGATGGATTCGATGTTCTAAATATTCCCATTAACTAGGAAATTTTTTTTTGGATCTTTACTTCCTATGGATTGTAGTAAAAATAGGTACTACTTTATTTTTCAAGTAAAAAAATTAAACTATCTCATTCCCTAGGGATCCTGGTACACCCCTTCCATGGAGCATGTTGTCCCTTCTCACTCGGTAGACATCATGCAATAATCGATTTAGGCAAGAGCCATCAACAGATGTTGAAACTATTGGGTGAAAATTTGATGAGGAACAGGATATTTACTTAATCTCAAAGTATCTTCACTTATTCATTAAAAAGGGAAAATATTCATTTTGTGATGGACAACACCTCACCTTAACCAAGTGACCAAATTTGTCACCATTTATGGGACAAAACAATCTGTGCCTCCTGATGTGATACACTGAGGAAGTCACAGCATCTCTATGATATTCCTGCCAAAAATGTGTAATCTAGATACAGCCATGAGGAAACATCAGATAAAACCAAGCTATTCCACAAAATAACTGACTTGTACTTTTTAAAAAGTGTGAAGGTTAGACTAAGCAAAGAGACCAAGGTAATGTTTCAGTTTAAAGGAGATCAAAGAGGCATGACGGCTGAATGCAATGTGTGACCCTGGGCTGCAGCCTGGACAAGAACTTGTTTTTTCTTCTTTCTTCACTTCTCTTTTTTCTATGAAAGCTGTTATTGGGACAACTGGTACAATTTGAATAAGATCTATAGATTAGGTAATAATAAATATTATTGTCCTGATCTTGATAATTTTATTCTAGTTATGTAAGAGATTGGTCAAAAATAAACACTGAAGTTTTAAGGGTAAATAGTCATCATAAATTTGCAACTTCTTTCATATATATATGCGTGTGTGTGTGTGTGTGTGTGTGTGTGTGTATGAAAGAAAGAGAGAAGGGAAGAGAATGGGTAAAATGTTAATAATGGTAGAATCTGGAGGAAGGGTATCTGGAATTCTTTCTATTCTTCTTGCATTTGCTTTTCTGTAAATTTGAAATCACTTAAAAATGAACAGTTACAACCATCACAAAGAATGGCCGATCTAATGAGCTGGTTTTAAGGGCTCCTTGGCTAACAGGCTGCAACTCCATCTACAGGTGGGAGGAATGTCTGTATACTGGAGAGTAAACGTCAATCAAGTGTCGGGCAGCATTTTCACAGACAACATTTGCCATTTCCAGGACACTTTCTCTTTAATTGACGTACTTTGTAAAGTCATTCTACTTCTCTAGCAGGGTCCTGTCTCCAAATTTTATTGTGATGAAATTCCTTTTTAGCATAGAGAAAAGAATGACATTCTAAGAAGGATTTAAGTATTTCTCACCTTAAAATATCCTAGTTAATTATCAGCATCATTCATTGCTTCTTTATTACTGTTATTTATATCTCACTGGGAGGATTTCCACAAGCATCTTTCAGTTGCCTTTCATCACCTCTTTTTGATATATTTTCTTTCCCTCTGCTTTTTCTTCCAAATTTTTGTATTTTATTTTATGCCGACAGTTTTATAAGGAATGGTTTTAATAGGTACATGTTGTAAAATGGAAATATTTTACTAGGATATTATATAAAATACACAGGAGAAACTAGGGCATAAATTATATTTTTATTGTACGATTTTACTGCAAATAAGTTCACATATACAATCTTTTATTTATGATAAGAGCAAATTCTTTTTACTCATAGCTGCTTTTGAATTTGGTGCTTTAGTAAGGAGGCCTGTGTGTAGCTACATGAAAGAAGGTCCTGTTTTGATGAGAAATGAATCTCTTATTTAGGGAAAGTTATTTTTCTTGTTGACTTGTAAAAGTAGGGAAGGGATTAGATGATTGTGCTGGTGCATGTGAGGAGGTGGTCAGCCTCTGATTGGAAGAAAAGGTTGTGCGCTCCTTTGCACATGCAGAGGGGTGTATGTGGCCATCCCTCAGCAGGGCCTCAATAACAGGGTAGCCCCAAACTATCTTCAGTCTACCCCCACCAGATCTATCCTCTCAGGCTCCAGCATCCCAGCCTTTCCTTTCACCTTGAGAAAAATTTGCTCATGGGCTAGGACCTTGATACCCCTGTAAAACAAATTTTTCCTGCTCGCAGAAGCAAATGGGATTAAAATGCATGAATGTTATCTGTTGCTTCTAAACAATAATGCAGAGACCTCCCTGTTCCCCTCCCCAGAGATAAAGAGAGATCTTCTACAAAATTGAACTTCTGCCACAAGGAAGATCACAAAATTATTTCAAATTTCCCGCTTAAACTATTTTTTTTGTCTAGAACTCATGCTTGCTGAGTGTTTATGGTTATTAAGTATGGAATGTCTGATTTTCTTAAATGCTAAGTTTTATGGTTGATATCTCTGATGTGTCACTCTGACACTTCTTGTTTTATTTTTATTGCGAAGGTACATTCTCATTCTTTCAAACACACATTTTGGCTTGTGGTTATCTTTTAAAAATTTTTTTTAGAGCAATTTTTGTGAAATCATGGATAAGTAAAAAATTTATGTTATTTTTGAATATGAGTTCTGTCATGGAACCAATGCTGCTCAGACAGTTTGAAATAGCAACAAAGTGTTTGGGAAGGATATGGCTAATGAATACACAGTATGCCAATGTTTTGAGAAGTTCTAGTTATTTTAATCTTGAAAAAATATATATATATATATTTTGTTTAGCATAGGAAGAATACTGACCTTTGAGGTCCCACATAATCATTGGTGCCACAATGTACTCACCTTTTCTGCCCCAAGGGACACAATACCAGTGGGTTGGTCAGACACTCCCTTCATATAAGGTAGTGTCCTGGATTTGCAGACTGGCTCAGCTCTGTTGCAAGCAAACTCCTCGTTGGAACCCAGCATGGTTTGAACTAGAGAGTCCAGGACTACTTGGGTAATTGAGGAATGCCCGCATTGTCTGTCACCTTAGGCAGAAGGCAGGAGCAGCACAGGTACATCCTGGTATTGCTTGGTCCTGCATTTGATTGGGAATAAAAGACCAAGAAGATTGTGTAGCTTGTCTGTTTCTTGCTGACTTGCAATTTCTAACCTATTTCTAATTGAAATAGGGAATTAACTGAAATGTACTCTTGCCACTTGCCACTTGAGAGGAGGTGTCCCTAATTTTGGCAGGCCACGAAAAATGTCCTATTGAAAACTGAAACTCAACGAATAAAACTCTTATATTTGATGGTCTACCCATAAGCATTTATTGAGCCCCCTTTCCAGGCTTATATTCCTTCCCAAAGAATCTCCTCTTGATGCTCCATTTCTGTGAAAGGCACCGTCATTCTTCCTGTTCCTCGGGTGTACAAAATTCCAGGGAAAGATTTTTAAGAAAACCAATGGGTGGATTTATTTGCATTTTAATTTGCCTATTTGCCTTTTTTTTTTGTTAAATCACAAATATTTTTCTTTTTTTATTCTTCCCCTCTCCTTTCATTTCTCTTCTCTTTGTCTTTCTCTTACCTCTCTCTCATACTCTTTCAACATGTTCTTTTCATAAAGTGGAGAGCTCACTTAAAGATTCACTTCTGGAATTTATTTCTATGAAATGGTACTGAAGAGTTTTTTTTTTTTTGCCACACAGAATTAAGGTTTTGTGTAAGTCCTCTTTATGCATGATAATTCAGCATAAAAGGCAACTGGCATTTCTTCTCCTTCCTACTTGTCCGTTATTCTGACCTGCTGAGGTGCATAAAATTTCCAACAGGAATACTCAGGCAGTTAACCAGTTAGGACCTCTGGCTTCTGCGTTCCTCTAGTCAGTCGATACCTTGATGTTCTTAGGTGCTCTGATGGTGGAACGGTGCTCAGCTAGCCTCTCATAGACAGAGTCTTGGTAAACAATTTAAAAAATACTGTGCAAGGGGAAAGTCAATTTTAAAATTTCCAGAATTCTGTTTCTCTAACAAATTGACCTTTGCTCTTGCTGGGTTCCCACCCAAGCTTTGTCAAATACACGTACATCATTGCAGTTGGATTATAATCAATGTGTAAATATATATTTAAATTCCACTTTCTTCAACTTCATGTTCCATCTGTTGTAAATACTTACCCTTACTGCCAGATAATTTTGTATTTCTAACAATTATTGATCACCTATTATATGTCAGCTACTGTGTTAGAAAAGGGAATGAAACAGTATGGTGGCTAGACAGCTAGAATTAAAGAGACCAGGATTCAATTCTTGGCTATGCCATTTACTTATACTGTGCCTTGAGCAAGTTGCTTAACTTCTTGGAACCTCAGTTTCTTCACCTGTTAAACAGAGAATAATAACAACATACCTTATTAGAATTGTAAAATTTTATTGAGATATGGAGCTAAAATGCAAAATGCATAACACAGTGCTTCACATACAACAAGCATTAAGTAATGCTGGTGAATAAGATGCTGAAATGGTTGGCTATGATGGTATACCCATGACCACAAGGAGTATAACCGAGGAAGATGTAACCACATATACATCTCTACATACATGCAATAAGAAACGACAGGAGCTGTGGTAAGTGTCTGCACAGGCTTCATTGGAGGCCCCAAATAAAGCATGGTTGATTTCACCTGGGAGTGAAGGTGTAGAAAATCCAGAAAATCTTTACAAAGAAGCAATAAGAAAGCTTGATTTTGGAGACAAACTAGCACTTGTTGCACAGATAAGACCCCACTAATTCCAAATATGTATGAGCAAAGCTGAGCTAACATTTTTAGCTGAGTTGTAAGGATGAGAAGGACTTCACCAAGAGGAGATGAAGGAAGGATATTCCAGGTATAAGCTAAAAGACAAGCAAAGACATTAAGAAAAATTATTCAGGAAATTGATGCGTTTATAATTTGTTTAGTGCAGTAGGAATAGAGGCCTTCGGGTGGGGCCACTGAAAGAAATGAGTTTGGAGAGGCAGGTGGGGGAGAGTTTGCAGAGGCTTTAGGGACCCCTCCAAGAACTTGGAACTCCCTCCTGCAGGTGAGAGAGATATCATACTCATAAGACCCCCTCTGGTGGCTCATAAGCCTAGACTGGGAAAGACAAAGCTGAAGACAAGAAACAAGTCTATTACAGTGGTCCAGACCAGAGGGCATTGTGTCTGAGCAAACTCTGTAGGATTTTCTACCCCGTTAATGTTCTCCAATGTTTGCAGGGACCTAAATTAACTTTAAACTTTTGTTCTGAATACTTCCATGGTTTGCATCTTTACATATATAAAGGTATTTCTTTCTTTCAGATATTTTCTTTAAGATGAAGGGTATAAACATCTACAGGGCTCTTGACAATTATAGGTAAATTTGTTTCAAATGGGTTTTCCAAGTTACATGTTCACCTGGATACATTTATGTCCCAGGTTTCCTGACACCACTGGTAACACTGGGTGCTGCCATTCTTTTCTGTGCTGTTTCAGAGGGCATAAAACTGTTGTTTTAATTTGCCTTTCCTCGATATCTAGAGAAATAAAATATTTTCCCCATTTGTCTTCTAATTATGTGTCCTCACTTGTGAGTTGCACGTCCTGTCCTTTGCCCATTTGATAAGCAATTGTGTTAAATCCTTTTCTGGCCGGCCTCTCTTCTGGCAACTCTCCACATGCACATTTCCCCACAGGCTCTCTTTCTAATTTCTTTTCTCTTTGATCTATAGAAACCAAATCCTGTTTCTAACTCAATATTACAATAGACATAACAATTCTAATTGCTCTATTGATTCATGGCCACTACAGTTGTGGGCACATTAGGAAGAACAGGACTTTGCTATCAGAGACCAGAGTTTAAAAGCCAGACTTCATGCTTTCTAGATAGGTGATTTGGTAGAAGTGTCTTAAGCATTCTGAACTGGTTTTCTTATTTGTAAGATGGGAACACTAATATATGCCAGTATCAATTAGGAATTGCATTTGGCCATTAGTAGCAGAGATCCAAATAGAGTGGCTTGGAAAAGTAGTAGTCTGTTCTCCCATGCTAAATAGTCTTGGAGGTGAATGGACCAGGAACTGATATGGCAGTTCCATGATGCCTTCCCCTGCCTACAGTGTGGTTGTAGGATTAGGACTGGGTTTGAGAAGAATGACTGAACTGTCCCAAACTTACAGGCAGCCTTATTCCTTAAGGACCAGGGAAGCAATTGGATAGTGTTGGATGCTGGCAAAGCTGAACCTATTCACTTACTCATTAAACAAACGTTTGTCAAGGACACGTTGTATACGGAGCTCCAAGATTTTCTCTAAGGGGAAATATACATGCTAAATCAAACAAGAAGATCCTGTTTATTAGAGTTGATTCCTAAATCTTGGAGAGTTATTACCTCTTCCTTTCGGAAGTCCCAGCCTCGGAAGTTCTGGGTTCCAAGGTGACTATGTAGATTTCCATCTACCTGCCCAAGTATCCTTTCAATAAACACCCATTCCAGAAAAGGCATCCCTGTAAACTAATCAGATGCAGGCTCATGAGTAGGCTCTCGGGGCTATCAAAAGAAGAGAATGTCTGTCTTCATCACCAGATGAGGTCGGTAGTGGTGGCGTGCATTCTGGTCTATTGGTGAGTAGGTCAGCCTCCTGTTTCATAGCCACTTTGTACAGATGCTCCGGAGCATCCCAAGACCATGTCACGGACGGGAGTCTCACAGCCCCCTGCCAGCTGAGAGCACATAGGATTCTCTTGTTCTCTTCATATGGCTTATTATTATTATTATCACCAGTAGAATCATCATAATTCTACTTCTAACAAAATGTATTCATTACAAATGAAATTTCTGTTCAGTTCATGCCTGAAAGCAAAGATATTAGAATTAATGAGCATTTTTGCTGATGAAAAGAAAAATCACTGAAGGGTGATTGGACTTTAACCTTTTAATGGGTCTGATATTCTTCTTTCATTAGGGCTGACAAGGGTATATCTGGCTCCCTTATGCTGTGTGCCATGGTTTAAGAACATACTTTGACCCAGAGGCAGCTTTTCCTTCATGGTAATACCTAGTAATCATGAGCACATGTAAACAGAGCTCAATTGAATGACAAGTCTGGGCAGAGGTATAGTGACCATGCAAACCTTGTTCGCAGGTGGTAGAAGAGCTTTGATTGGTTTATTAAAATGTCAGTGTAATTTGGTTCCGTTTTTCCTTCCACACATTCAGCAAGCAGTGATGATTTACAAAGAGCAAGGCCACTCAGGGAATCAGGTAGCAACCCTGCAAGAACTGCCGATGATTCCTGAGGGTAGCATGGTAATCTTGTGGGTAAAGCAGGGAGTGTGGACTCTGACACATTTTACTCGTGGTTCAATGGATGTGGATGTGGACTGAAACATACTGTAGTACAGGACTTAAGTGTGGACTCAAGAGAAGCATGATTAGAAGATTCAGGGTCTTTTGAGCTCGGGCAATCTTATTAATGGGGTTGGGGAGAGTTTTCAGACTGAGAACAGGCCACGAAATTATAGAAACCAGGGAGAAGAATTGAGGCATCGACTCTAGCTGGCTCTGTCACCATTTCATGGACATTTCATTCAGGTGAACAGGAGGTGGGGCTGTCAGGGCGTGGTTCAAGATGTGGTGCCTGCTTGGTTAACTGGCATATTTTTGTCAGATACCTACAGACGCCCACATGAACCTAATTGGCCTCTCTGAACTGTTTTCACTCCTGACACTTCTGAGACTAAATGTGTGTGTGGTTTTTTTCTACATCAATAAATTCTCCAACTTTCCAGACACCAGTTGAGTATCCTACAATTCAATTCAATTCTGACACTGCCCAGAGTTTGGGTGGAACCTACAGGGGAAAGGCTCAGTCCCATGAGACCACTCCCACTTCACATGCCAGCTGCAAGCCTCAGGTTGCCACCTGTACTCTGACCAACTGGCTGTAAATCAGGCACTCCCATGACACCCTTCTCAGGTTTGATAATTTGCCATGTCTCACAAAACTCAGGGAAGCACTTCAGTTGTGGGGATGCTAATGAACAACCAAATGAAGAGGTACAGAGCGTAAGGGCTGGAAGGGTCCTGAGAGTAGAAGCTCCTGTCTAGTGGAATTGGGGTGCACCACACTCCCAGCACCTGAGTGTGTTCGTCAACCTAGAAGCTCTCTAAACTCCTTCGTTTATGGGTTTTTGTGGGAGTGTCATCATGTAGACATGACTGGTTAAATATTGGGGGGTGAAACTGAAAGTTCCAAGCTTCTAATCAAGAACTAGACTTGGTCTTTTGGGGGTCCAGGTTCCATCCTGAAGCCATATAGGGGCCTCCAGCCACCTGCCATCTTATTAGCCTACGAAAGACACTCATCACTCTGAAGATTCCAAGAGTTTTAGGATCCTTGTGCCAGGAACCAGAGACAGACACAAATATTTCCTTTTTTATTATATCACAGCCTCCTTGTCCAAGGGACCAGAGAAAGTGGGGCTGAAGAGGATAGTCACTAGGGGAAGATACTATCTGCAGCTGAACACAAGGTCACAAGCTAGGCTATGGTGCTGGGATAGGATTGTCACCCTCTTTCAAATACCAGCATGACCTTGAGAGGAGATGATGACCAACATTTCCTTTCCTTCTCCTTCCTTTTTCTTTCTTCTCTCCTTTTTTCTTTTTTCCTTCCTGTCTTTTCCCTCTATCCCTAGCCCACTCATGTCATCACCCTCTTTCACAATCAGTACCTATGCTTATGTGCTTAGAATTTCCTTGGGTGATGTGATGAATACGTAGGTCAACCAGTTAGATATGGCATGGAACCACGAACTTCATACCCCATACCAAGGAGCTCACAGTATTGGAGGAAATGGCATGCAAGTGACTGTACATAATACATTTTGGCACGCAATAGCTAGAGATTTGTAAAGGTACTATGAGAACACAGAGGAGAGAGTGATTAATTACACCAGGAGGTTTGGGTAAGTTGTCCCAGAGGACATAACATTTTCAACTTCGTAGTGAAAGAGGAGAAGGATATTACTAAGAGGAGATAAAGGAAGGATATTCTAGGCAGAGGATACAGCATAAGCAAAGACGTTGAGTTACGGACACTTACAAAGAGAACAGCAAACTGAACAGCATGGTTATAGCATAAGGTGCCTAACCCAGAGCAATCACAATAGTCAATATTAATCAAGCACTTATTATATGCTAGGAATTTGTTAAGCCCTTTATACATATTAATTTATTTAATCCTATAAACAATCCTAAGAGGTAGTTACTAATATTATCTCCATTTGACAGAGGAAGACATAGAAGCTTAGAGAGGTTAAGAAACTTCCCTAAAGTTACAACTTTTTATGGCCTGGAGCCAGGATTAAAAAGCAAACAGGCTGACTATGATTGACTAGAACGACAGAGCACAGGACTTAATATCTCAGCCAAGGGCTTATTCTTAATCTCTGTCCCTCCCAGAATCCTCTGATGTGGATGTACAACATGATCCGTTTGGATGCAGAAAGAATATTCCTGAATTTTCTATTTGTTTCCATCTCATCTTTTGAAATGATTATTTGTAACATATTTTATAACGTATCCACAATGTTAGTGCATTGGAGCAAGTATATACTTTTTAAACAAATAGGCAGACATACTTGGGGGGTTTGTGCTGAAACACAAACCGGGAAAACTGCAAATCAAACAGATTTAAAGACTCATGTTCTAGGCCAGGAATTCTCGGGTGTGCTTTCCTGACCAGCACATCAGTGTCACCTGGGAACTGGTTAGAAATGCATATTTTCAGGCCCCGCCACGGACTTATTGGATCAGATACTCCGATGGGTATCCGATCAGTTTAGGCAGTGCAACTTTTAAGACGGAAAGTTAGATGGTTTAATTTGAGTTCTAGAAAGATAATTCTAGTAGGATTGGAAAAAAATGAGATATTAAAGTTGGTAGATTCTTTAAAAGGCCATTAGAATGGTCATGGCAAGAGTTGAATGGGATCTGAGTCAAGTAAGAGAAGTGGATTTCAGAGATATTTGGGGGTAACGGAGAGGGAGGTAAGTCCAGATGTGGCACCAAAGACTCTAGCATGCAGAGTTGCCGTCACCATGTGCACCTAGGTGTCGGTGTGAGACAGAATGAGACAGGACTTTTGATGAGTGGTCTTGTTTAGACTGAAGCATGTGGAGGAAAGTCAAGATTGGTAGGCAGCTGGAATTTTAGACTTTTAAACTCAGAGGAGAGATGAGTTTGGAAATGTGAATACACATTATGGAGACAGCAGCATACCTGTAGCCATAGAAGCATGGGGCAGGGATGACATGAGGAGGTTCTGTCTTCTCTATGATGAAATGTGGGGCAGAAGCATCTGGGAAGAATGAGGGTCCAGAAATGAGATAACGGTTTAAAATGTGGGCTGATATTCAGAGCAACTACGGGAAATGGGAAGGGAAAGCAAAGCCTGAGAGAAAACTAACATATCCACTCGTGGGCTTCCAAGATCACATTGGACACATGGCAAGTGCTCAGCCTGTACTGGCTGGCTGGACAGTCATGTGAGCTAAGAGCTATTCCCAACCTTTTTGGTGCCCTGGGCCCCACTGGTAGTCTAGAGAAGCCTATGGATTCCTTCTCAGAATAAATGTTTTTAAATACATAAATTAAAATACATAGCATTAAAAAGCAAACCCATTATGATAAAATATGGTTATCAAAATATCAAAAGTAAATTTGTGATACAGTAAGATATGTATTCTATATCTGTGTACACATATCTATATCTACCTATACATGTTTTTTATTAGTGCATTATAGAACGACTCTATCAGCGGGATTAAAAACCTTAAATTTGAGGTTGTGATGAGTGTAAATAATAATTTGAGATGTCCGCAACAAGCATTATGTAATATGAAAATATTGTTGATTTCTACTGGTGACAAAAATCACAGGTACTGCTAATACTTTTTTTGTTTGCTGCCTGCATTTATAATTGAAGTTAATGCTAAATTAAATGAAATGTTACAGAAAATAAATAAGTAATTTTTTTCCTATAAAAGCACATGGAACCCTGAATTTTGTCCAGGGACCCCTTGAGTGTACATAGACTTCGAGTTAAGAACTCCCATGCTAAATGCATAGACAGAAGTGCATTTGTTGATCCGTGTCACCAACTTGTTTGCAGACAGGAATTCATCTCCTAGGCCAGTTTTCATATGTCTTGTTCAAAGGAAATTTTTGTTTGAAAAAACTTAGATGTTTTAGATTTAAGGTAATTTGAGTGCATTAGCTAACCCCTGTGGAGCGTCACTGAAGAGAAATCACTTTGTCTCTCTATAAAAACATGATTCTTGCTGTCCTATCTTCAGCCAGAATAGTGGTTAGTAAGTATTGGTTATAATTTCCCAGTGTTTTAATTTTGATTCCGAGGTTTTAGTCAGAAGGGACTTAATTTATAATGCATATTATCTACAGATGATTTTATAAGGATGATAGTGGCACTTTCATAAAAATAAGTGTTGTTTTGCTAATTTTGTCAAAATTAGAAGGAAACTCAGAGGTCTGAATTCAAATCTCACATTTCGTTGGTGAGGAAAGAAGATGCAGAAAGAGAAAGAGATTGTTTTTACCGCTGCATAACAATTTTTCCAAAAACTTAGCAGCTTAAATGAAAATTCATTTTAATATACTCACAATGCTGTGGGGTAGGAATTCAGGCAGGGCCTGGAAGGGCAACTCTTTTACTCTGCATGGCATTGACTGAAGTCACATTAATGTCTGAGTGGAGGATGGGCTGGCCCAGTGGGTCCAAGAGGGCGTCGTGCTATGCAATAGCTGGAGGGCTGGGCTCAGTCGAAACTGTCAGCTGGAGAGTCTCCACGTGTCCTCTGCTGCCTATGGTTCACAGCTCCCAGAAAATGTTTCAAGAGGCCCAGGGGAAAGGTTCAAGGCTTTGTATTGTCTACCCTCAAAGATCCTGGAATGTCGATTCTACTGTATTTTATTGGCCAAGCAAGTCCACAAGGCCAGCTCAGATTAGAAGGCAGGAGTAGATGAGGGCCCACCTTTCCAGGGAAGGAGTGTCAAAGGAATCATGACCATCTTCCACCCATCGCAGTCCACATTTTGGCTACAAACTGTATTTCCCCCATAGAAATACATTTACCACCTCTCAAGACCCTCAAAATTCTCATCCTATTCTAGCACCAGGCTCAAGCTAAGGGTCAGGCTCAAGGCCCAGGATCTTATTAACCTAATAAGCTAATGAGGTTCCCCAGGTGTGATGCTTTGAGTATGGTTCCTCTTGATCTGAAGATACTTGAAATAAAGAGACAAGTTATCTGCCCCCTACACAGCCAAAATATAATGGTGATGCATGGGTAGGGTAAATATAAGAGACATTCCCATTTAAAAGGTGGAAACAGGAGGCAGAGGGCAGTCGCAGGTCCTGACCAATTCTGAAATCCACTTGAGCACATGTTGCCACTTCTTGGTTAGGCCCAGCCTTCCTCTCCGGCAGTGATTCTCCAAGGCTCCTGTCTCTGCTCTTTGGACTCTTGGTTCTACCCTGTGGGTCATCTGTTCTTTTACATAAGAAATAGCCAATGTTTGCAGCGGAGTGGTTTTCTCAGTCTGCTTTCTGCCCAAAGTAACTTGTGAGTACAAAAGTCTCTTTCCGTTTTACCTTCTCTCTATCTAGCTACTGTGCTTCCATAGTACAATTCTCTTAAAAAGCTTTGTGAGCTTCCTGGGATTCTTTTTTTGGGTTAATTCCATTAGATAAAAGTCACTCACAATTATCTCTCATATAAGCTCTTCTCTGGCTTATTGTGACACAGGGTGCTGTGGGACAAAGTCTTCAAGATTCTTAAAGCCTTTTTGTCTAGATGAAAGATTTTTATAGTGTTTTACCCTTAAGATCCTTAAAGGCCCTCTTGCCTACCTAAGAGGGTCCACTAGGCATATCCTTAAGATTCTTAGAAGCTCTGCTAGGCATACCCTAAATCTTTCTGAGTTTCAACACAGATCTTACAGCCACATCCTTAAGATTTTCACCTGGAGACCATTTCTTACTCTGAGATCATTTCACCATCCAGAGAAATGGGGAATTAGACATATTTTTGTTTTTGAAACCATCAAGTCCTGGTTTCTTTATATTTCCTCTAACTTCTGCTTGAAAGCTGTACATTTTCCTGCTTAATCTCATTTCTCTTTATCAGTACTTTATCACATATAGTCAAAAGAAACCAGTTGTAACTTTTGACATTCTGCCTGGAAATCTCTTTAGCCAGATATATCAGTTAATTAAACACATTTTCTATTTTCTACATTAATACAGGCATCCGTTTCACTAAACTTTCCCCCATTATGTCTTTTCTCTAGCCTCCAAAACCATTTTTCTCAGTGTCCTCTGAGACCTTACCGGTGGTCTATTTAAGGCTCTTTTACCTTTTACCCACTTCTTGCCTTCAAAGTCAATGTCACCTTCTTTAGGGTTATGTCGCATTAGCAACTGCATTTCTAGGTACGAAAATTACTTCAAAGTTTAGTAGCTTAAAACGGCAAATATTTTATTATATTTCACAGTGTTGTTCTTCAGAAATTTGAGAAAGGCTCAGCTGGGTGCTTCTTCTATTCCGTGTGACGTCAACCGGGTCACTCTACGCGTGAGAGGGGCTGGTCCGGAGAGTCTAAGAGATACTTACTCGAGCTGGTTAGTGGAATGATTGGCAGTAGACACAAATTTTCTAGTTTCTACCAAAGAGATGTTTTTTACATGAGCTGGTCAAATCTGTCTGTTGCAGGAAGATCGCTTATGCTTTTATTAGAAGCTTTAGGAGGGAAGGAGGGAGGAGTTTCCTTCATGGGCAGGGAATCATCCTTGGCGTCCTTGAGTCTACATGTGTATCCTATGAGCTGTCCTGGGTTGTCATGCTTCTCTGATGCTCCTTGTATGCTGGTAACACATACGGGAACACTACAACATATGACACTTTTTCTGCTTATTTCGTCCTCACTCAGGGTCAAGACACTCAGTTGTATTAATAGCTTATATATAACTCTCTAAGCTCAGCTCTGCCAAACCTGCCTTTCTGATGACCACGCAAGCCTCCTGCATCCATGTTTTTCTAACTGCTATAGCTGTTAGAAAGGACCTATAATTCTTGCCCCTAGAAATAGAGTTTTCTAATCAGGGGGATTCAAGGAATCGGCATTAATACAGTCCAGTTTTAGGTCCTATTCTGACCTTGTACTGAGATTTATGGAACTCTTATGCCCTTCCTTATTTAATTGATCAAATCTATAACCCTGCTCTATCTGTATTGGGTTTCACTTCGGGTTCATTTTGTCTCTGTCCATTATGATGTGATTGGTGTCCATTGTGCTCTCATTCCATCAGACAGCATATGACGATAATTTTAAAATAGTGATAAAAACCCATGAAAACTATTTTGGTGGGAAGTATAAGTGTGAATTCTGGGGAAAAATTCATTTTCTTCTTTTCAAAATAACACAACGAATAGAGAAAAAGATGTATCAGAAGGATAAAAAAGACACAGGGCATTATCTTAAGCAGAATGGACACGAAAAACAAACTACAAAGCAAGTACTGTGCACAATTATTGACCAAAAAGGAGAGTGGCTGAGGTTTGGAAAACAAATATTTTTCAACACAGACACATACAGAGCCAGAAGGCATTTTAATGTTCTGTGTTTTTTATATCATATATGCCAAGAGAATTTATGATCAGAGCATTTCTTCATGATTTTTGGAATTAATAATACAAAAAAAAGGAGCTTGGCATAGTAAATGAGGATTCTGTTTCCTACCATGGGTTCAGCAATAGGCACTCCAGAAAGTTCCAACTGGCAGTGAGGAAACTGAGGCTCAGCAGGCTCCTCTTTCTAAAGAACTAACATATAATAGCCTGTGTGCCAGAATAAACACATTAGTACAACCTATTTAAAGGTTTAAATGGTCAAGGTCCACAAACTCTGATGTATAATAAGCCACTTATAAGAATTAAGCTATTCCTCAAAGTAGAGTAATTTTTTCCTCAGGAAAGATGGTTTTCTGTGGCTATAACTAGACCATTACATTGCAGGGAAAGATTGGATACATCCTAAACCAACAACCCAAAGAGGGCCTCTAATTTTGTTTTTTGACCCAAACCTACAGAACATAGCTTCAACTGTCTTATTTGGGATTTTGAGCTTGGAATTATGAGTATGTAAGACCATCCCCTAAAGTCACAGAATGCTAAAAGTCCCTTCACTTCACTGGGGACAACATGGGATTCAGACAGGTCCAGAAACCTCTCCAGAGTTATAGAGCCAGCCAGTGTTACAGCTGAAGCTAAATCCATTCTCCTCATTCCTAAATTTGCATTCTTAAATTTGGGTCCCCACATACATGCAAACATAGTTTCTGTATTTCCTGTTTTAAATTCTGATGTGTCTCTCGAATGCTGCTCTTTTCTTTTTTTTAAATTTGCTTTTTATTCATATGGCCTTAAATTTTAACTACTTATCATTTATTCATCTGTTCATTCAATCAGCAAATAATCAAGTGGCTATTGATAGTATGTGCTAGGCTTGTTCTACACTCTGGGTAATACAGCATACATGGCCTTTATATTTCCACTGGGGGAAGAGAGACAATAATTTAATGTAGAGTCGATCAGGGGATGGTGGCACTGGAACAGAGATATGAAGGAAGCAAGGAACCAGGCAAGCAGGCTTCTGGAGCATGCAGCCACGTTATTGCACAGGGCTCCACACTTGGTTTAGTGCTCGGTTGTCACCATCTTGCGATCCTTACAAATTTTTAATAAAGAACATTTTTATTTTATGCTGGGCATGAAAAATTATGTAGCTGGTCCTGGACCAGGAAGGTAATATCTGGGGGAAGAGAATTCCAGGCAGAAGACACCAGTAAGAACATGAGGCCTGAAATGAATAAGGAAGAAGAAGGAGGCCAGTCGACTGGAGCAGGGCAGGAAGAGAGGAGAGTGACGGGAGGTGACACGGGGAGCAGGGAGGTGTGAGGACCGGCCCTTGTGAGGACTGTGGCTTTCACTCCACATGAGAGGACAAAGCCATTGACTAGAGGGCTGACATGATTTGATCTTCATGTTGAAACAATTATTCTAGGTTCGTGCTAACTGGTTATCGCAAGAGTTCAGTGTATGATTTACCAATATTAATTTTTTCAAAATTAGCTACACAACTTATAAAGAAGAATTTTTAACATTAAAAAAACCTTTACTTAAAAATGTTAAGAAAATATATTTAAAAATGTGTGAAAATGGAGAATTATCAATTCTCAATGCTTATATAGACTAAATCTTTTTTTAAACAAATTATTCCTTTCCTAGATAGTTTCAATATTTAGAACCTTACAGATAAACTTCTTAACCACAAATATTCATGTTCACAGAAATATCCTTTTTTAAAATTGAGTTTTACTAGAAAAGGGAGATATATATATATATATCTCCTAGAGAATGTTTAATCTTCTGCAATACTTCAACTTTTTCTCTTGAGAGAGAGAAAAAACTCATGCTTATTGTTGAATAACACCACTATTTCATGAAAGAAGCTATTTCTGCCAAATGTCCAAAGGAAGAAACCTCACTCAATTATGTTGCTGGCTAGAAGATTATCTTTTTGAAAAATTAAAAATTATAAGTTTCTGAAATAAAATCCTGACACTATCCAGTGTTAGATACATGGAATTTTTAAAAAGAAATTTGATGTAAGAGAATGAAAAGAAAATTTGAAGTTGCCGAAGGATGTTCTAGAGTACAAGAGGGAAGCAGTGAATACACAAAGTATATGCGAGTTTTATTTTTGTGTTTGTAGAAGTACCTTTGTAATGTGGGGTGCAAGTGTGTCTGTCAAAGTTGATGGGAGGTTCTTGGAAGAGGAAAATGTCCCCTTAGTGACATTCTGTGCAAGTGTAATTCTTCCAGCACTTCGTAAGTTCTTTTGTGTCTTTTGTCTCATGTTATCCCCACCCTATGGGGAGATAGGTAAAGCAGGTTTTATTTCTGAGGTGTAGATGAAGAAATGGAAGCCTAATGAATTTAAATCGTTAGCTCAATGTCAATGGCAAAACAAGATTCTAGACATCCTGACTTTCCGTCCAGTGTTCTTTCCATGTCCTCATATTTTCTCCTTTAGTGTTAAAGAGGTGGAGTGGCCACGGGATGGGCTTAGTGAAACAGACCAGACCATTGCCGCTGAGCAGGGGCCACATGTGGTGGCACTAGAAATAAAAAGAGAAAGAAAAAAAAAAAAACTGTTAAAAAGGAATATAAATTGGACTTCTTCACAATTAAAAATTTTGCTTTGCAAAAAGTACCATTAAGAAAATGAAAAGACAGGCCCAATGGACTGAGAGAAAACATCGGCAAAATATAAAGGATTTGTAACTAGAACATATAAATTGCTCTTCAAACTCAATGATCAGGAAACAACCAACCCAATTAAACATGGAAAAATATTTGAACAGACATTTTATCAAAAAATACGGATGGCAAATAAGCCCATGAAAAATTGCTCAGCCTCATTAGTCATCAAAAATATAAATTAAAATGACAATGAGATATATACTGAATAGGTAGGCTAAAGTAAAATGTCAGACAGTTCCAAATGCTGATGAGCATGCGGAGCAAGTGGAACTCTCATGTATTGCACCATGGTGAGATTGCAACATGTACAGCCATTTTGGAAAGCAGTTTGATAGTTTCACGTGTTTGCCTGAAAGAAATAAAAACCTGTATATGAAGTTTATAGCAACTTTATTCACAATTTGTCTAAATTGAAAATGGCTCAAATTTACTTTAAGTACTAAATGCATAAATAAACTGTGGTATATCCATGCAAAAGAATGCTACTTAGCAATATAAAGGAATGAAGTACTGATACATGCAACACCTGGATGAAACTCAAATGCATTCTGCTAAATGAAAGAAGCTTGACTTCAAAAGGCTATATACTGCATGATTGCATTTCTGTGATATTCTGGAAAAGGCAAAAATAGATCAGTAGTTGCCAGGGGTTGAAGATGGGGGGGGAGGTTGACTGCAAAGGGGTGTGGGGACATTTTTGAAGGCGATAGAACTATTCTACATCTTGATTCTGGTAGCTGTTACATTATTTGTAACTTTATTTGTCAAACTCATGGAACTGCACATCAAAAATGATTGATGTTATTATATGGAAATTATGCCTCATTTTTAAAGAAAGGATGTGAATACATGAAATCTAGTTGAAACTAAAAGACATGATATCTAGTTCGTATCAAAAGGAAAAAAATATGCCAGACAATAAGAAAAACATAAATTGTCCAGAGTGTTTCATATTTAACAGTAAACTTAAATTGGCAGTTGAAATCTCCCTGTACTTTTTTTTCTGAAAGTAAAAATCAGAAGACAGCTCATTGGGATAGAGTCCATATGCAACTTTGAAAGCTATACATTAAAGTTATTCGTAATAAAATAGAGTCACGAGTGGTCTAAATCTAAATGGCTGTTTAGTATCATTTTCAAAATGAAATAATTAACTGAAAAAGCCTTTACTTACTAATTTATTTAGCCATATAGAAATAACTTGAATAACCAAGCCTTCAGGATGTAAACCCAAACGTCTTTACTCAGCAAAGGGCAAAAAAATTAACTTACAACCATTCTTCAATTGGTCCAAAAGTGCTGATATTCTGTAAGCCCTTGGGGTCCATGTCAACTTTAGTCCTTAGTATTGTATGTGAATATGCCTTATTTGCCTTAAGTATTTGATACTCCAGTATTTGGTAAGGTGCCCACCTGGCAAGGTTGCCAGAGGAACTCCATCAGTCTTTGTTCATACTTCAACTGTAGCAGCTTTCAGGATTCAGTTGTCCTAACGGAAAAGCCTGATAATTTTGCAGAATCCTCTTCCCCGCCTTGGTCTTTGATGCAGTCTCTGCTCTCTGGTTGAAAATACAAAAACCTCAAGTTTAGTGAATACAGTATGCTTTCCACAAGGTAAAAAAGCAATGTTTTGTGTTCGGGCAATCAGATTTGAAAAATAAAAATGAGAGAATCAAGGAACTACAAAGGAAAATAACCTTGAAGTACCTTTTTCACATCTACTAAAATAACAACCGCAAGCAAACAACACCCGTTTTCAGTTCTGTGGATGATATTATATAATAAAAGCAGTACACCCCGTTTTTGCTAAAATTGCCTTGTAAATTTCTAAAATTATTTGGGATAACAAAATGGAAGTACGCTGTGAGATCTTAAAAACGTTGTACATTTTGATTAAATGATTCTCCATTTAGGAATTTATGCAAAGAAAATAATTTGATGGGAACAAAATGATGCCTGACCCATATATCATCCCTGAATGAGCCAAAATAGCATTAAAATAGAAAGCTAATTAAATGTACACCATTAGGGGACTTGGATAAAAAAGAACAGAGATTGAGTGAAATATAGACTGCAGGGACCTCTTGGGTAGCTTGAGAATCAGTTCTAGCTACCTGTGGTCAGCACCTATGTTTAAAATCTCCTAGTTCCTCCCTGTACCTGCCAAGTGCCATTTAACAAGCTATATATTTTGTTTGATTATTTTCTTTATCAGCTGCCTCCTTTAACTAGACCGTAAGCCATAACATGAGTGCAAGGATTTTTTTTCCTATCTTTTTCACTGTTGTAGCTTCCATGCCTAGAGCAGTTCCTGGCACATAGCAGACACAAAATAAATATTCATTGAAAAAAATAACAAGAACAAAAAGATACTCAGTAAAAACTTTTAGTGGCCCAATTTTGATTCTGTATCTGTTTTTGCTTTTTTTCAGCCATTCATTTTACTAAGCCCTGCTCTGAGCCAGACACCGTAGTAAGTGCTGGTTCATAGATGTGAACTTGACCGTCCTGACCCTGCTAAAATGGAGCTCACAGCCTGCTGAGCAAGACAGTCATTGGCACGGTAACTCTGAGGGAGACGAAAGGGGAGCCGAACATGCTATAGAGGTGGGTGCCACCTCCTTGGGAATTATAGAGAAAGAACTTCTGGAGGAAGTGCCAGCCACCAAAGTCTTGAGTGATGAAGAGGTGCTCCCTAGGAAGGAGTATCCCAGGCCTGTTGGGCCGGAGCTACGGAGCTTGGTACTGCCGAGGACAGAATGAAGGCCAGAGTCGCTGTGGTTGGGGGTGTGACAATCGGGGGGAAGCAGGGAGCACAGTGCGGGGTGAGGGCAGGGAGGCAGACAGACTGGAGTGTGGAGGCTGAGAAACCCCCGTGTAGGGTTTGTTCTCTATCCCAAGGGTGATGGGAAGCAATTGACAAAGGCTAGATATGAACAGGGAAATGAGATGATCCTATTTGAAGTTCACAGAAATGGCTGTCGCTGCAGGCTGCAGTACTGAGCGTGGGCAGGAAGCATGTAAGACTGGAGGCAGCTGACCCCAGAAGGTCCCACAAGCATGGGCTGGAGCCCAGAGTCGTGGGTCCAATTCCAGCTCCTCTCCCTGATCTCCCACCGATGGAGGAGTCCTTTGTCCTGTCTGCCTCACAGAGTGGCCCTAAGAAGCAAGGCCAGTGGGAAGCGCACAGCAGGCTGTGAAGTGCTGTCCGTGTGACGTGAATTTTGTGTTCTTCGTCTGGCCTGGAAAAGGAGACCATCAGCATGAAGGACTGGCCTGCGGCTTCTCAGTCTTATTCTTACCGATATTCCACCTGAAAAGAATATGAAGGCATTTG
This sequence comes from Indri indri, assembly GCA_004363605.1. Classification (NCBI taxonomy): domain Eukaryota; kingdom Metazoa; phylum Chordata; class Mammalia; order Primates; family Indriidae; genus Indri; species Indri indri. The sequence continues at coordinate 16,231 of RJWJ010003022.1, read as the reverse complement.
TTTGAGTCATACTTTCAATTCCCTTGGTCAGTTATCCCAGGCTTGGGGATGGGGACATTGAGTGCATTTTCATTGCTTTCACCATAGAGATTAATTTGGTGGCAGAAACAAAGGCTTGCTATGGAGCTATGGAGAAGTTAATCCTTGCATGGTTCTCCCTGCTGTCCCCACAATAGGCTCGAGCCCCATGAGCAGGCCCTGAGGGAGGAGGTTTCCCCGTGGAGTGCCCCAAACCCACGGGGGTGGTGCCAGCTGCTGCCTCCCCCCTTCTCCACTTCCAATCAATTCCTAGCCTGCTGTGGCTCGGGGCCCAGCCTTTCAATTATTCAAGAATTGGAAAGTATTTGTTGCTTGATGCAGAATTTGCTTTTATTCAACAGAACAAAACCTTGGTAGGTGAGATTCAACACCCAGGGCAGTGAGGTCTCTAGATGCATGCAGATTGCTGACAGAGGGGCAGTTGCTCTAGGAAGGGGTCTGGTTCAAACAGCATACAGAGTTGATGGGAGAAGGAAAAAAAGGCAAACAGAGATGAATAGGAAACATCCTGATATCACCTTCTATTTATCCAACTAGAAAACCAGAGCTTGCTGAAATAACAGAAACCTCGAGCTGTGGTTCAGGCAAGAGGCAGCTTTGCAGGAAGCATCCTCAGGTTGGGTGATGGGAGCTCTGGGTTCCAGCCTAGATTTTGCTATTAACTTGCCCTGTGTCCTTGGGAAATCATATTTCTCTTTTCACTTGTGAAATGAGGAAAGTGGATTATGTGATCTCTGAGATTTCCTTGCATCTCTGTTTTCTAATTTCAGGGCAATTCTCAGGCCTTGGTACCAGCCATTACTAAATCCTCTCCTTAGGATGGAGCTGGTCTTGTTATAATGTCTTCCATACATTGTCATCCATTCAATTCTTTATTCTTTCTTTTGACAAGCAAATATTGAGCACTTGCTGTGTACCGGAGGTACCCACTCAGAAGATCCCAGTCTATGGGTCTCATGTGATGCAGCTAGATTAGGAAGGGCTAGTTGACTATCACCTCTCTTCTTGCTTTCTCATTAGACTCTAAAGATTTATTTAGTTCACATGAGAAGAGCCTTTTAATGAAGCATCTAGGAGCGATGAGGCCCATTCATTTATTCATCTATTCATTCAACAAACCTTTATTGAGAATAAACTGTAAGCCAGGTGCTGTATAAGGGAAAATCAAATATGAATGAGGCAAAGGTCCTACCCTCAAATTCACATATTTTTGTTGACGAGATTGATACACACAAGAAAAACTATAATGCAGAGAGATAAATGTGAGGAAAGTTATATGCGTAGGGACTTTGGAGAGCACGGAAGAGCAGTGTCACTGTACACTGCCTCGAAAGCCAAGGAGCGCTTCTCAGAGGAGCTGGGATCTGAGCTGAGAGCTATTTTTAAATAGCTATGTGAGTTTATTCTGATTATGAAAGTTATATATGCGTGCATTTGTGTGGATAATTCAGAATATTCAGAAAAGAAGACAGTAAAGATTACCCGTTTGCCTACAATTCGAAGATAATAACTAAAAATACTTTGGCATGTATCTTTAAGATATTTTTGATGCCTATGCTTTCTTCTTTTCTTTTAGTCTTTGGTTTTGACAAAAAAATCACACCATATATATTGCTTTGTAAATTGCATTTTCATTTGATATCATTGACTTTTTGATATCAATAAATAAAATTCTACTTCATTACTTTCAGTAGCTGCATATCATATGCAAATATATAGATATTTTGCTATTCTTTTAGCTAATCCCAAGTTGATGGATTTGGGTTATTCCAATTTTTCAATATTATAAACAACATTGTGATAAAAATGCTTATCCGTAGGACAAATTCTTAGAAGTTGGATATCTGGGCCAAAGGATATCTTAAATATTGACACACACTGCCAGACTGTACTTTCGTTTTCAAGTGGAATTATCTATTTTCTGTGTGTGTGCATACTCTCATAAGTGCACAAGGGTTTTCTTTAGCTAACCTTGAGTACTTACTATATTCCAGATATTAGACTAAGTGCTTTACATACATTGTCTGATTTAATAATTGTAACACTTCAGCCCAAGCAAACCATCACCTCATACACTGTTCTATAGCAGATATTCCAAGAAAAATAATGCAGAAACACATTGTATTTGCCAACCCAAAAAACTTAATGATATTTGAAGGCAGAAGGGTAAGCATATGAAGTATAGAAGGAACAATAAAATCTTGCTTTTAGGCTTGCTGGGTGTCCTGTGCCATTGTCTGAGAGTCCATGGCCCGTAAACTTAAATGCAACTGGAGAAGTTGTCCAACATGGGTCTGTAATTGTTGCCCCGACTACCGTCAAACCTTGCAGGAGTCCACTACATTTGTCGCTCTATATAGCAGCTGATGTTGCCAAAGTTTTTCTTAGAAATAGGGAGACCACAGGTCTCGATTTGCCCAGGACAGTCAGGATCCATGTACGTCATCTTGATGTGATTATTGACAGTGTGCCTTTCCATGGCCGAAATTGTCCCACTTCAGACAATAGTTTATTTGGAGGAAACTTGCTGAAGATTGAGCAGGGATTGAGCAGAGAGATTGCCAAGCACTGCCCACTCCCTTATGCTTCAGGGAAGGACATCTCTGTCTCTAACTTCCCTAAAACTTTCCTCCTCTATCATGCACCAGGGGATCTGGCTACCTCACTTATTCAAATAATAGTTGAGAATCAGAGAAAAGCAAAAATACCTATGTAGAAAGAATAAGAGTTTTCTGTAATGAAATTCTTGCCCTTGTCCAAGGGAGAAATCCTTTTTTAAAGCTTGTTTACTTTTGTTTTCCTTACAGAGCCCTCCCAAAAACTGGCCATCTTGTTTCGCACTCCCAGGTGATTAAAAGGACAGGTTAGAAGAAAGGAAGGATGCTTAATGTAAAATACCTTGGAATGAACAGGAAGAGACTGCAAACAGTCTGGATGAGAGGGAGAAGACACAAAGCCTTCTGCAAGAACTGCCATTGCAGGTACAAACAGCCCCGCGTACCATGATGCACCTTGAGAGAATCGATGCACTGATGCTGAGGGTAGTAATGGGAGTTCCAAACCATGAACCTGAGCTATCGAGAAAGTGTTTCATTGCATTTGGTGAACTGCATTTAAGAAGGTGGGGTAGAGTGAAACACTTTAGATGAGATCTCCATTCAAAATATTTCATTTTGCTCAAATTAGATGTAGAAGAGAGAAACACTCAGCAAGCTGAACACCTTGATTGTATAGAATAACTTAACCTTCTTCATGGGCAGCTGAGAGTTGAATATATAAGAAAAGGCCTTTATGTTATCTTTCCTGCCCTCAATGACTTCAAATTCTTGTTGGTAATATAAGTTTTCAACCTTCCTACATATCTTTGAATCTTAATGAAGAAACTTAAGAGACTAAAACACCTTATAATCCCAAAAGAGTTGAGTTTTAGTAATATAATTCTAGGCACTGAGAGTTGAATTTTAGTAATATAATTCTAGGGGGAAGTTTTAGGGTCCAAAGGATTCCTTTGTGTGAAGATAGTCCTATAAAAATGATTGCCTCCTTAGGTTCACATGTCTTTTGGAGTCATGAACTCCCACCCGGACTCTCTAGACCCTAATCTTGTCCATAGGACACAGTACAGAGTGAGTCAAATATGCCCATAGCTGAGCAGAAGGCTACGGAATCCCCAGAGCAACTGAGGGTACTACTCAGTACCAGTCAGAGACAAAATTATGGATCATTTAGGTGACAAGTGGTCCCAAGCTCTTAGAGTTAAGAGGTAGAATATCCGGCAGCTCTGTTCATAATTCCATCCATGGTGATGTTTAAAGTGCAATGAAAACTCAATGCAAAAAAAAAAATTAGAAAACTTGGGGCTTTTAATAGTTATTCCTGGGATACATAGCCCAGAGATAGAGGACCGAGGGCAGTGGGAGCAGAGAGCTGGGCAAGGCTACCTCTGCCATATTGTTGCTCAGTCCACCGGTGGCCCTGCAGGAAACTCAGTCTGGACTTTTGATGAGCTCCCTGGCTGGATGAAGATGTTAATGGCAAGGAGGCCCCTCTTTAGAGGGTCAATCCAAACCTTGATCCAAACCCTTTGCCCAGTAGAGTAGTTGTGACGGTCACTTAAATCTGCTCAACTATGATGCATTCTTACAAGTCGTTCCCCATAGTAATTCAGATCAACGTGTCCTTGAAAAAGGCTCAGCGCACCTCCCGGAATGTTGCTAACCTAATACTTGCCCTCTTTCTGGGAAGCAGGAAGAATGGCCATTCCGATCCAAACAGGTCTCTGTTGACTCCAGTTGGCATCTCCACGTTTTTAGAAATACTGCCTCCCTCCCGCTGGAGAAAAAGGGAAGTGAGGTCTTTAATAGCTGACTCAGCTGTGCAGGGCCCAAATAACGCTTGTCTTCCCCAGCGCTGGCCGGAGGCAGAGCGAGTGGCTGCTTACTGCATGCGATTCCTTTTTCCACATCAGTGTCCATTTTCCATAGTCGATGTTTATAATTCCGTTGTTAGAGGCTTGTTCCCCTGCGGCCTGTGTGGTCACCTTATATGTGTCTCATCAATCATTGCACCCCTCGTGCTGAGAGGAGATGTGCAGAGGGTGGGGACAGGGGGCTAACAGGGACCCTGGCATCTGAGAACTGGGCAGACGCTCTGCAGCACCAGAGGAATGCTGAAGCCCCAGTGCCTGTCCTGTACAGATGCTGTGCTGTCACCCCGCTCATCATGTCACTTCTCCCTGCACACTCACCAACCTGCCCCTGTCCTCCCCATGGTCTCCTGGGAACATGGTTGCTGAGTTGGTTTAGCTCATGCCACCTGACCACAAACTATTACTTTAACATCTAAAGAAAATCGTATCTGCTACTCTACTCTTCAAGAACTTATTTCAAATGATTTTTAATTTTTTTTTATTTCAGCCTATTACAGGGGTACAAATGTTTAGGTTAGTATATTGCCTTTGCCCCACCCGAGTCAGAGCTTCGTGTGTGTCCATTCCCCAGACGGCGAGTACCACACCCATCAGGTGTGTATAGATTTTAAGTTTCACTTAGCCCGGGGCTTCTAAAGTCAGTTGCTTTGAATAGTAACAAAGAAGCTCAGGAAATTAAAGGAAGAGAGCCTGACCCCAGAATGGAGTCTCCAGAGATAGATTTTGATGTTTCCTACAGGAGCATTAACCACCATCCCTAGCCCTGAGAAAGCCCTCAGTGCCAACCCGGGGTTTAGGGGACTGGAGAGTCCCTGGGATGAACCAAGGTTGTTTAGATCCCTTGACGAGCTCCAAGGAGGAAGCAGGGCTTAGTATCCCCCAGGGAGAACCTAGGCTGAGACTCTAAGACCCAGGGGACAGGACACCGTGGCTCAATGCACACGCACATGCACATACATGCGCACACATGCACACACACATGCACACACGTGGAAAGGTAGAGGGGAGGAGCCTGTCTGAAGGAAAGTATTTCACTGGGGGAGGAAGACAACATGATGCTCCCAGCTGGAGAATTTAAAACAAAGAGTGGGAGACAGGAGTCCACAAAAAACAAAACCTCCAGCTTCATTTTGCTCCCTGAGGCTGGATGCTGGTGCTCAGAGGCTTTGTCATCCCTGCCTGTCCTTCCCCAGTGTGAGCAGGGCCAGCCCGCCCCTCTGCGTAACTCATTTCCACATCCTCTACACTTTCCAATAAGCTCTTACTCTATTAGATTGCTTCCTGGAAGAGCCAAATATTAAAAATCACCGGTCAGTCAGTTCTTTATTCTGTTAGTCACCAAACTGATTTTTTAAGCTCAGAACCAATAAAGCTGTGACGGCGAAGAACGGATATAGATTTCTCGTTCCTATACACTCATATATAATAATAATAAAACTTTATTAAACAAGAGACGTGTTGTTTCAGGGAATTTTTCTTTCCCCTCTCCAGTGCCCTGAGGCTAAAATATACAATCTTATTAACTTCCTGGAAGAAATACTGCGTTCCCTTGGTGCAAATGCTGAGCATTCATCTTCTTGGACCTGGAAAATGTGACAGACCCTTGACGAGAAGGTGCGTGGGCCACAGTTCTATCCAGGGAAACGGAGGGGAGCGAGCGTGATGCCAGGACTCCCCAGAAATCTGTGTAGAGTCCAGGAAGCCCTTGGGATTGGCCACTCCTGGGTGTTCTAGGCCGGAGAGGAAAGGGGAAGGCATTTGACAGCAGGTCTGTGTGACGTGTCGCCCCAGATCTGAGGGAGAATGGAGACACCACTTAGTCCACCCTGCCAGTGAGTAGATGAGGGGCTGGGCTCAGACAGGGGCTGGTGTTGACCCAGAATCACACAGAATAGATGGTGGAGCAGGGAACACAACCCCGGACTCCTGTCCCGTGCTCCCTCCTCCCCGGCCTCCCACCCCACAGTCCCGGACTGAACTCAAACTGAGGGAGCGCAGCTGTTTCCTGCATGGCCAGTGAGGAGGCTTCCCACTGCTCAGGGGCTCAGGAGCTGTGGCTCCTCCTTCTTTTGCTGTCTCTGCTCATAGCAAAAGCAATAGCCTTGCTACCCGCCTACTCCTGAGGCCGGTGAGTCAGTCAAAATCAGCCGAAATTTGAAGACTGAGTAAATGGTCTCCACCAGGGGGTGGATAAGAGCAGAACACAGAAGTCTAGTTCATATAGTTCCATGTGACCCAGGGAAATGTCTGGTCCAGGCAGGGCCGACATTCTCAGGGAAGGTCCTAGCGCTGGTTGGCCCTGTTTTCTAGGGTAAGAGCCTTGGAGAAGCAGAAGGCAGGATGCAGCCGCCACGTGTGTCCAGGCCAGGACACTTGCCAGTTCCTCACAGAAGACTGTTCTGGCACAGCCAGGGGGTGAGGATTAGATCCGGGAGGAAGAAGGAAGGATGCAGGACCAGCTGAGGGGCAGCGGGCAGATCTCGGGCACTGACTGGGCCCCGAGGCAAAGGAGAGCCCCTACGTGGCAGTGCCCAGCTCCACACACCTGCGCACAGCAGTGTGAGGATTTTGGGTGGTCCCCAGGAGAAACGGGCTGTTATGAACTGAACTGTGTCCCTTAAGTTCATGTGTCGAAGCCCTAATGTGTCCGTATTTGGAGGTGGGGCCTTAAAGGAGGTAATTAAGGTTAAATGAAGTCAAAATGGTGGCACCCTAATTCCACAGTCCTGGTGTGCTTACAGGAAGAGATCCCGGACTTCTTTCTCCACACCTGCACATGGAGAAGAGGCCAGGTGAGAGCACAGCAAGGGGCTGTATGCCAGTGATAAGAGAAGCCTCACCAGAAACCAACCTGTGGGCACCTTGGACTTGGACTTCCAGCCCCCAGAATTGTCAGAAAATAAATTTCTGTTATTTAAGCCACACGATCTGTGGTATTTTGTCATGGCAGCCCAGGCCAAATATTAATACAGGGGCTGACAGTGAGGACCAGAGTCTCAGACGGGGCAAGTTCAGATGGAGACAGGGCTGGGTGCAGCTTCTTGTTGCTGCTCTGATACAGGCAAGTGGTCTCTACTTGGTGAGTCTCAGCAGAATAGAACAGCTGTGGGCTCTTCTGGCCCTGAGATTCTGTTTTATCCTTTTCTGAGCTCCTAAAAATAAGACGTGTACTCCCTGTCATTAGCCAGAGTCTTCCCAGGAAAATGGAAAAGGAATCAAGTGACCTCTGAAGCTCGTATTGTCATAAGTCTCTAACTCACAGGAACAGCAGAGCTTTATCATTCAAAATGTTTGATGGGATTTTTTTAAACTGCAAGATTAGAAATCTTTAAACTTCATATAAAAAGAGTAAGGCTGGGTTATTATAAACAAGCATCTATTTGTATTTCAGATTATATATTCCAGGTACCATTCAGGCAATCCAAATTAGGGGACTGTCAAATACACCTGTCGTTCAGCAGAAGTTGTCTAGATATTTGTGTTGTGTGGGAGGTAACTTCTAACACACATGACAGTTGCAAAGCGCTGCACAGAATCTCTTGCCCCCCTTTCCTCCTGCCACGAGTAGGGTTAATTTGCAGGGGTCTTCCCAGTGTCCTCTGACATCTGCTCAGACAGCATCAACGCTCTAGCTTCTGTTGCTGGGCACAGTTTCCACCCTCAGCCTTCCTGTCTGCCACGTTTCTCTGTAGATCCCATTTAAGATCAACCACCAAATGTTTTCCAAGCAATTACTGTGCACTCAACTCTGTGCTTTGCTGAACTCTGAGATAGCGACGGAAATGACCTCTGAGGTTACTTCCAGCATGAGAGACGGGGGCGCTGCAGGGACATACGTTCCCAGAGAGCTCAGATATTGCTCCTTCCGCAAAGCCCCCTGACTGTGGCAGACAACATAAGTGTTCACCAAGCCCCGTTAATTCCCTTTCTGCACACACACAGAGCTAGACTACATTCCCCTACCCTCCCATCATGGAAATGCAGTTCGTTTATAGGTGGGGCCATATGACAATAGAACAAGGTGGGGGTGGTATAAGTCCCTTCCAAACCTGGTTCTTACCACCTTCTTTCTAGCTTATCTGCCAGTAGGAGAAGAAGGGATCGGTGTAAAATGCCAAGGTCCTAGGGCCTGCTGGGACCCACTACATCCAAGGAGCCTCAATCCCTTAATGATGTGTGGAGCAGAGGCCCCCGCTGCCCACATTAGACTGTGACAAGAGCAAGAAGGAAGCCTGCATCACACCACTGAGAGTAGGGGGTTGCTTGTCAGGGTAATTAGCTTGTCCAGACTAATACACTGGCTGACTCTCAAGTTGGAAATAACGGTCGTTTGATCTCTAATCGAACATGCCCTCAGATGGGGGATTCAGGACGCATGCCGTGCAGTTTTTGAATCCCGTAGAGCTATGAATGCAAACCGTGCCCTCTCTGACTCCAGAGAGCATGCTCCTGATCCACTTCTTCTCTAATGTTCTTTGGCCTATGGTGGGCACCATAGGGTGCTGTGGGAGAGTATGAGAGAAAATCTAACTCACATTCCTGAGCTGGGGAAAAATTTTCAAACTATACATATGGGCATTTTTGTGGCATAGCGTGAATTCTCTTTCCTCCTTATTTCACCAGCATGCTCCCATCTTGTGCCCCCAAGTATATCCTCCCCAAAGACACTGAAGCGGCTTTGGAGCTGGATCCAGGATCATCTCCTGGGTTCATTCTCAGGTTCAAGGCAGCAAGTTCAGAGAGAGTAGGCTTAGAGAGGGCCTCTGTGGCACTTTCCAAAACCTACCAGGCTGCCCAGCATGAGGTCTGATGTGGCAACACACTAGGTCTGCAAGCCACAGGCACAGAGTGGCAGAGAGGCCAGCAGGGACTGGGGCTGGGGGGCCAGGACTCCTGAATGCACATCTATTTAATTGAGAGGTTCAGAAACAGAGAAAGTCATTGCATTCTCAATTATTCCCTTGCTAGGCTGCCTCCCCAGCCTGGGCCTTGGCAGCACCAGCCTCGGTATAAATCACATTCCATCAGTATAACTGCAGGGCTTTGGGGATCATTTTGGAATACTAGGATGTTAATGCATCAGGTTTTGTTCCAAGCAGTGAGCCATCTCCTGGGATTTGGGAATCTCTCTTTTAAATCCAGATAGCACTAATGAGCTAGTAAGGGCTCCTGACCCCTTGACTCATTCCCTCCTTCTCAGGCGTGCTCGGAGCATTGGAACCAGCTACGGCTGTGCTGTACTGCAGCCAGCCACTGGCCTGAGATAGCCGCAGGCTTTCAAAGCAACTGGTTCCACTTGGAGGCATTCTAACTGCGCTTTCCTCTTTTTTGCTAAATGACTAAACCTAAAAGTGCTTTGCACGTGCAGGCTCTGGGTAAATGTGTGTGGTTATTTTGGTGTCAATTGCACTGGTGTCCTATACAGTGGAATTTGACCAGGAGCTGTCCTCTAATTCTGTCCCCAAGCAAAAATTACACTGAGAGGACGAGGAGATGGTTTTTGAAAGGGAAGACTGCAATGGAAGACACACACTAACAAGCAGTTAAATGTTTAGCCTTTTAGCCAGGCCTGTCTTTCAGTACCCTTAATTTATAATTACTCACACGAAAAGGCCTCATGTGACACTGTGCATCGGGGCTGTTCTAAGTGGTTTACAGATATTTATCAATTTATTATTATGCACTATTTTTAATGTCCACCTTACAATAAGAAATCTAGGACAACAAAGAGGTTAGGGAACTTATTGAGTCCCAGGGCTAGTAAGTGGTAGTGCCAGGATTTACAGACAGGAAGTCTGGCCCCCCCCGGGACCTCACACTTAGCCGCTGTACCATTCCCTCCTCCAAAGTTATTCCTGCCTCCCTAACTTGGCCCACGCTGTCCATCCTGTCTAGAATGTCTGTTCTCTTCCTCTTTATACTTCTAAATCCTAGCTCATCTTTCAAGGCTGACTTAGTTCTTACATGGTGCATTCCTGAACATTCTACACCATGCTGCAGTAGACCGGCCCCAAACTCCAATACATAGTCATTAGGAGCATGACATTCAGAGCTAGACTGTATAAATCTAGTTCAAAACTCAGCTCTACCACTTACTAGTTTTATGACCTTAGGTTGGTTACTTAACTTCTATGAGCTCAAGTTTTCTGATCTTTAAAATGAAGATAAATACTGCACCAACCTCACAGGACTGTTGAGAGGATTAATTGAATTACCATATCAAAATATTTAAAACAGTGCCTGGCTCCTGCTATGTGATATATAGACATTCTTCTTATCATTATTTCAAATTTTTCTTTCTTATTGCTGTTGAATCACAATTCTGCTTGTATGATTCTGGTCTGCAAGGACTGTACTCACCTTGAAGACAAAGATCAGTTGTGTATGTTTTTTTAAATTCCCTAGCACTTAGATTAGCATACTGCAGATAGTAAGCACTCACTTAATACCAATAACTAATTAATGAGTTGAAGGTAACTAATATTATATCCCCAGCCACAAGGATTCAAAAATCTCTTTCTCTCCCACTGAATTGCATATAAATATAAGTCGCAGGTCCCATTGATTTTGGAATAGTGCATCTCAAGGGTAATTGAATCTGTCTTAGTTTAAAGAAGACCCACTCCTAAACAAGTTAACAAAGGCGGTCATTAATTGGGGTGGCCAGTTAAAATAAGGCACAGACTTAGTGGGATTTGAATATCAATAATCGGTAAGGAAGCACCAGCCTCCAAGAATTTGTGACTCATGATGTCATCTTTTTCAGCTCTGCTTTCCAGCCTTGTCTTCAGAGAGGCGGCCGCTTATTTACGGCGTGGATTCTGCAGATACACCCTGCCAGGGGATTGAGAAACCATTGGAAGACTGATACCTCATTATCCCTCGAAGCACAGAGCAAAGAACCACTTATAAAACCCTTTCTATTATTTGACTATTTAGAACTCCAGGTTTATTGATTTCAGAATATTTTTAATGAATCACTGCGAAGTCAATAAAGCTCCATGACTTGCACGGGGTCAGGGAGCTACTGCAGTGGACGGGCTCCCTGCGAGGCAGCTGCAGGCTGCTCCGCCTGGAAATCAGGGGCAAGAATTTAACTGCACGCCAGCTCAGAGACCCCAGGCATTCCACAGAAGTCTTTGCATGGGCTCGGCGTAAAGGGGCAAGGCCTTCTGCAGTCTTCCTCTGAGCACATTAACACCTGCTTGTTATCATTTTGGGAAGTTAGCCTTCTGGAAGGAGGCGGCTGAAGAATTAGGGAGAGTGGAAACCACTTTCCTTATAACAGAAAGAACAGAGCCACCACGCGCTCATAAATACCTTCTGGTTTTTCACAACACTCCTCCTGGAGCACAAGCATCACATCCCATCCCTGGGGTCCTCAGTGGGGCGCCCAATGGCCCTGACAAGGACAACGAGGTGCCAGGAAGCAGATGTGGCTCCAGGAGGTTCTAGTCCACTCACTCTCCAGCCCCCCATCTGAAAACTTACCCTCCCTGCTTTCATATCGAATCCTGTGTAGCTGAGGAATATTTTTTCCATGTTCAGGGACAGGTTTGGGATGAGCTGATATTTCACCTCCTCCTTGCCTGGCTTCCCTGAATAACTGTATGTTGAATGGCATCCCACAGCTTACTTAGAAAAGACTAGATTTTCTTTGGCCCTGTGGCTTGGGAGGTGTGGAGCGCAAGAGGTGTCTGGTTAGATTCCAGGGAAGGGAAGGGGTGAGTGTTAACCTCCCTTGGAGGTGGTTTCGCCAGCTGTTGTGCCAAAGTTATTGTGTGTGTCACTGGTGAGTGCTCTCCTTGCTCCTGAAATAACACTCTCCCTAACTTGCTGGATCGTGCTCGGTGTCGTAAACAGTCGTTAAGAACGTCCATTTCCTTGTTACGGACGCCTCAGCACCGTTCCTGTCATATTACACCTTTCTTCACACTCTTTATCTCATTCGGTATTTCACACACGGTGTAAATCGCCACCATAACCATCCCTCCATGTGTGTCCCTCCCTTTCATGCCATCAAACAAACCCCTGGTCCAACTCTCATTATCCCACATTGATGGTGGTGGGTTCACCTGGACACTCTGCCTCTCCGCCCCTCTCACGCCAACTTACCCTGTACTCTCTGACAGATTAATCTTGTCACTGCCTTGCTCAAGAGAATTCAGTGGCTCCCTATTGTCTACTGAAAGTTAAGCTTAGCCTGGCTTTTAAAAAAGACCTTCTGGAATCTGGCTCTAATCTTTCTTTTCTGCCAGTCCCTACTGTATGCTTTATAATTCTCATCAGTCCCAAATTTACACCACACTTGTGGCTTCTTGCATTGCCCCATAACATATTCTCTTCCTGGAATGCCCACACCCTCTTCCTTGTGTCCTGTGCCAAGTCATTTAATTCGTCTGGCAAAGAAAGTGTGCCTCCACCCCCTCCAACTTCTGCTCTCTTAAATAACTCGGTTTCTTTGAATCGCTTTGTGTTATAACCACTGCCTTGTTTGCAGAAATGACTGGACCATCGCCTTGATGCCCTGACATGGAATCCTCACCCCAGGTTCCCTCCCTCCACATCAGTGCTTACCCACATGGGGCCAGGATTATAATAGGTGCTTCGGAAAGAGTTTTCACATGAATGATTTATATCCCACCTTTGGGAACCATTAATAGACGGTTGAGGTATAATCCTATGTGAAAGAAAAATAACATCTATTTTATTGTCAGTCTTATTGTGGGGGACACACCCGGAGGTACCAATTGCTAGTGGAACCTTCCTTTGTCTGTGGGGACCCTGAGGGAAGGAAGCCCCCCACCCCAATCAGAGTGTCAGAAGGAAGAACTGCCTTCCTCCCCATCACGTTTGCAAACACGATTTCTCCCACTCGGAATACCCTTCCTTTCCTCTTCCCCTGATACAGTTTTTCTAGTTTTCAGTACTCACACTAAATATTATCGTCCTAAGAAATCCTTTGCCAGACCTCATCTCTCCACCGTCGCTCTATGTGATTTTAAAAAATTCCATAAATGTAGAGGTTAGCACAATTGCCCGGTGCATGTATAACCAGATTGTTCTGAGAGTATAAACCTGATCCAGTCTGTGGACCTGTGGCCTGTCGGAGATGCCTGCACGCTGCTTTCTCACCGTCAGGGAGAGGTGCAGGCTTTGAGCTCTCCCCGCCTCTCCCTCCACGCAAGCGCTGGCACTCGGGCTTTCTCCACTCCCACCTCCCACCTGTGAGATCTGGGCAGCCAAGCTAACAAAGGGAGCTTATTCTTTCGTCCCCAAGGATCAAATATGGTCTTAAGACATTGTAGCCATTGCCTCTTACCCCCAGCACAGGCGCACACGTGTTAGAGCCTTTGGTCCTCTGCATGGATCCTCCTTGCTGTTTGGTCCCTCCAGATCCCAGATGCCGTATCACATCCTCAGGGGCAAGGGCCTTGATTATACCTCTGTCGTCATTGCTGAGCCCGGCACCTAGCACAGAAGTGGCACTGAAGAAATGACCTGAAGGACCACTGCCAGGCTCTTCCTCCTCATTTCGGTGTGTTAGTAAATGGCTATTCTCGGTACATGGCTATGCATATGTTCACAGTTAAGGGGAGCTAAAGTAGGTCAAATGAAGGAAAACAATGAACAAATCCATGCATTATATTTTGGTTTAAGCTCCTCACTCTTTCCATGCAAGGCCCTCTCTTCCTCTGTAAAACTTTCAGGCATCTGGGGAGAAACATAGAGGCCCTGTAACAGTTATGTCCTCGAAACTTTTCCTAATCCAGGCCCACACTGCTTTCTTTCTTGAGGCAGAATCCACCGACTCAGTCTGTCTTTGTTTCCTTTCTGCTGCTCTTAGCCCCATTATACCTCTTGGGATTCTTCAGAGCGGTAGGGACCATCTCCCCCAGACCCTGGGAATTTTACTGAAGATCTCTATGGGGACGTAAACAGGGAAACAAATAACAGATACCCCAACCCCATTGAAATGACAAAAGGGTAAACATTTCATTCATGTCTTGGGTCTATTCTTGGCTTCTGTCTACTATGGAACCTGGCTGAGGGAGGCAGTGTGGGCCAGCGGTTACTTTGTATCTCCACTCAGACACCTGCTACTAAGGGGGACATGGGTAACTATGCAACCTTTGTGTTCTCTGTTTTATCATTTATAAAAAAGGGGACATTGTCATCTGCTCTCAGGGTGGTGTGAGCATCTCATGGGATGACACCTGTGTGCTCTTAGTCCAGGGTCTGGGACATCATTAAGGCTCAGACCATGGTAGTCAACTCAACATTGTTACAGCAGCTCTTGTTGGAGTCATTGGCAGCTGCGGAGGTACTGGATGCAGATGTAGCTTTTTCTTTGTAGAAGTGGTGCTTACTGAAACCCCGTTCCCTCCTCTTCCTGCCTCCTTCCGTGTTTCTGAGCCAAGGGCAAGAAAAGACTGCGTGGGGCTTTACTAGCCTTCTCAGCAACTCAAACCAAGGAGACAGGAGGCAGAGGGCAAAGCTAGTCTAACGTAGACTTTGCAAAATCAAATGCACGTTGGTTTTCTTGAGGAGGGCTCTAAAAGGAGCCCAGATACTCATAGTTTAAGGCAAACGAGCTGCAGATAAGCAGCAAATACAATTTCTTTATTTGACTGCAAGTTTTTTGGGTGAGATCACAATTGCTAAGAATACATGTTGCTTCTTTACTTGGGAATCTGAACGCTCTACTCTCGCCAGCTGTGGACCCTGACTCCTATTGTCTTCCTTAATGACAAGACAGGAGCCTGACTTCCCCAGATATCAAAGATAAAACGATAAACGTTTGAATGAATAGATGAATGAATGAATGAGTGAACGAATGAATGCATACATGAATATCAAAAAGACAAGGCCCCACATGACAGCCAAAGCTTTCTCCACACAGCAATCCCAAATCCAAACCTACAGCGTTTCCTTGGAAGGACAATATATATGTAAATAGAGCCATCATGTTTAGAATGTCAGGCCTCAGAGGGTTCCTCTGGAGCTTACAAAGGCCACTTCACATTTCTCCATGAAATTCCAAAACTTGACAGCTTTCTTAACACAGTGATGGTGTGGAATAAAAGCTTCGAAAATTATGCTGTTTGAAAAGTAAACTATTTACTGTTCAGAGGAAAAAATTTTCAATTTACTTTGCAGCTATCAAAATGGCACCCTATGACATAACAGTGATTTAAAATGTAAATGAGACCTTTAGGCAGGCAGATAAGGGACCAGCCATTGCCTGGGCCCAGTTCTGTGGAAGATGAGGCTAAACTTTAGCTATTCAAGGGACAGACTAACGTGCTCCCCAGGTCCCTGGCTGGAATAAGCCTTAGACTACCGAAATTTGCAGATTTCACTCCAGCTCCACCCCCTGGCTCCCAGGATTTCACGGAGGCACTGCAAATGCATGCTGTAAGACACCTTTCACCAAGGTGCACTCAATGAAGTCTAGGTTAATAACCAAAGCAGACATTCTTTAAAAAGTAACAGTAATGTGCTGCATAATGATGTTTTGGTAAACGATCGACCGCGTATACCATAGTGGTCCCCTAAGACTATAATGGAGCTGAAAATTCCTATCACCTAGTGATGTCGCAGCCATCGTGATGTCTCAGCACAATGCGTTACTCACACATTTGTGCTGATGCTGGTGTAAACAAAACTTCCGCACTGCCAGTTGTATAAAAGTAGAGCACAAATAACTGCGTACAGGACATAATACCTGTTAATGATAATAAATGACTTTGTTACTGGTTT